>JANZLX010000002.1:31444779-31457967 GCA_025531955.1 Erythroxylum orinocense
TCCAGAGTCTCAAAGGGGCGTGGAAACATATAAGAACTCTTAAGTGGAAATAAAAAGGAGATGTAAATTTAGTTCATTTGAAAATGGTAAGATCTTTTGTACAAAAAGAAGGGGTTGATTCATATCATCTTAATTTGGTTCTAATTTCTTTATTTTCTTTTTCTAAGAATACCAAATAGGGGTCTTCTCTTACCCACATCGAATGAAACATGTTGAGTCCAAAGAGAGTGGCTAAGAGACTTGTGATCAAATGAGAGTGGCTAAGAGGCTTCTGGGATTGGGGTTATGGATGATTATATTTTTTAGAGCGAACTCTAAATGAATATGAAACACATGGAAAACAAGTTATTCCTTGAAATGAAGAACAATTCGAATCCACTTTGTCAATAAACAAGGAAGCTACAAGTAATACAATTAAGAATCTCATGGAGAGTTCAATCCTGACTCATAATGAACGCTGGCGGCATACTTAACACATACAAGTCAAATGAGAAGTGGTGTTTCCAGTGGCAAACGGGTGAGTAATACGTAAAACTTACCTTTAGAAGGGGAATAATGGTTGGAAAAGGTTGTTAATACTTGTAGGTTGAGGGGAAAAAAAAGGAGGTACTCGCTCCTGGAGGGGCTCACATCTTATTAGCCAATTGATGAGGCAATAGCTTACTAAAACGATGATTAGTAGTTGGTCCGAAAGGATAATCAACCAGACTAACACTAAGACAACCCAAACTCCTATAAGAGGCAATAATCGGGAATTTTTTACAATAGACAAAAACTTGATAGAACAATGCCACAAGGAGGTAAAAGGCATATAGGTTGTGAACTTCTTTTCCTAGAGAATAAGCAATGACAATATCTGGGGAAGAACTATTGGCTAACCCTATGCCAACAGACATGGCAATACAAAGGATGCTAGCGATATCTAGATTGATTAGATGTAATGCATCTATAGGTGGCTTTTTAAGTCCATCGTCGCATTGTAAGGCCTAATCCTGGACAAGTAGTGAAAACTACAAAGTTGGAGTGTGGTAGTGGCATAACGAATTTTCGATAGAATAGTGAAATCTGTAGATATAAAAAAGATTGTCCTTTGGAAAGGTGTACTATTTCTTTACATCCATTAGTTTATAAGGGATTCAATGGAGATTTTGATGAGGATCAAATGGTTGTTATGTACCTTTATCATTAGAGGTCAATGAAGGCTCTTTTACTTATATTTTCTCATATGAATCTCTTGTCTTCAGCTATTGAAGATCTCATTTTTGTATGAACTTAAGATATACTTATTCGGCTCTATGTATCAATAAGTGGGAATTATCTAGTTATTTATGTAATTAGATATTACGCAGGTAATTGTAGCGATCATCAAAATCAAAGAATTGATGATAAAACATATGGGTAGAAAAGAATCTATTTAGATAGTCTTCTGTGGCTCGATGGCAACTAGATCAATGAATTACTACTTAAGAGAATTTTCTGTCAAAGTTCACTATGAATCTTTGGGTCCCTATCTTGAGATATGTAGAAACTATCTAAAAGAAGAAATTTGTTGTATATATATTCAAACCACTATTGGTCATATTTCTCTTTATTAAGAAATCAAAACTTTTATATTTTTATTATTTTCTATTTTGTTATAATAGGATTAATTGTTTAGGATTAATTGGTTATTGTTCCCCTTGGTAAAATAAAATGAACGATTTCCTTGGAAAAAACCAATTAAAGAATTTCACGAATTTCACTAAACTTCTTCTACATTTGCGATATAATGAAACAAATGAGATATCACTAAACTTCTTCTACATTTGCGATATAATGAAACAAATGAGATCAAAGGGCATTCAAGTGTGACATATGACGTAGAGTATAGCATATAAAATCTACTTAAGGATCGATTCATTAATCGAGATATTGTATATTCCTAACATATATATGACTACAAACTCTTGTAGTATCTTGGTTGCACGGGTTATTAGATTAATATAAGAAATCACAGAATGCTGAACATCTAAACCCATCTTACGTGAGTAGAAATCACAGAATACTGATCATCGAAACCCATCTTATATTGGACTCACCTGATGGTTTAGGATAAAATGTTCAATATTAATTTTTAAATAGTAGTTAAAAATTAAAACATAATATAAAATGATCATTTAAAACTACGATAGAACTATAAATATATATTCACATGAAATAATGGCATTTAATTTCGTTAGACATGACACAAGAAATGAAATCTAAACACTTTTATTTGATTACATTTATGTATTAATTAAACCATAAATTAAAGTGATTTTGATATTCAAAAAATTATAAAACTTTTACTTTTCTCCCTGGATCAAATCACATCCTAATTTCCTAACAATTATGTGATTTACCTTCTATCAAAGACGTGGGGATAGTTTATATTCCCAGGCATAAGTTAGGTTGGGTTAGATGGAAAGATGTACTTTGGTTATCTGATCAGAATGCAGCAAAGATATGTGTGCTTGAGACGGCTTTCAGAATAAGTCATTTGGGTACTAGCCGTTCTACATCTCCTAATTCAACACCATCATTTTTCCACAGTCCTTCCTCCTGAAAGATCATCTCAATCTGCTCCAAAGACTTACCTTTTGTTTCGGGAACACACGTGTGGACAAAATAAACAGACAGAGTTGAAAGCAATGCAAAGACAAAGAAGGTTCCTCCCATTGTAATAGCACGCGACAATGAGAGGAAGGACATGGTGACCAGACCACTACTGACCCTACTTCCAACTGAACCAAAAGCCGACGCTTGAGCTCTAAGTCTGAGAGGGAAGAGTTCAGATGTCAAAACCCAACAAATGGGGCCAATTCCTACAGAGAAGAAAGCTACATTGGCACAAACTGACAAAATAGACAACGCAATTCCAAGTTTTCCAGCACTGGTGAAGGATAAAGTAAGGCTCAGAGCAAGTAAGCTGATTGTCATTCCAACTGTGCTTACATAAAGCAAAGGTTTTCTACCCACTCTATCAATAAGAAAAGTAGCTACCAAAATGAAAACAGTCTTTGTAATTCCAACACCAACAGTTGCACCAAGAATCTGACTGTTTCCCTTGATACCCGCGTCCTTAAAAATGGTTGGGCTATAATATACAGCCGCCTCAATGCCCGTAATTTGTTGGAAAACTTGAATTCCGCAACCAGCAATCATCATCCTTCGAACTGGAGGCGAGGGATTTACGATTTCGTTCCATACAGCTTTAGCTTCATACTTCTCCTCGCTCTCAAGCCCAGCAGCTAATTGTATCTCCCTCAACCGCTCCTCTACTTCACTTTCACTTTCATTTGTCTTAGACAGTACTAATCTTGCTTCTTCAATCCTATTCTGCACAACCAACCATCTTGGGGATTCAGGAATCACAAACAGTGCCAGAATCATAAAAATGGAGGGAAGTATCCCAACACCCAGCATAATTCTCCAGTTAAGATGAACTGGTAGCCCAGAGAAGGCATAGTTTGAAACATATCCAAGAAGGATTCCCAGATTCACAAAAATCTCAGGAAAGGAAGTAAGCATTCCTCTAGCAACAGAGGGTGATATCTCTGCAATATAAACTGGGGCAATCATAACTCCAAAGCCTATCCCTACCCCTGCCAAGATTCTGCCTATCACAATTACTCTAAAGGTGGGTGCCAAAGCCATTGTAGCAGCCCCTGATTGAAAGACAAAAACTGCAAGAGCTATTGTCCACTTTCTTCCAATGGCGTCTGATGTCTTTCCTCCTGCTAAACTACCCACAATCGAAACTATGCTCAAAATTCCAACAAGAACTTCTTCTTGTAACACTGATATCTTCAGATCTTCCTGAATAAATATAATAGCTCCACTCATGACACCCACATCTGCAAAGTGATCAGGATCAATGACAAACGACAAATCTAATCTATCCTATATTGGACAGTGAATGAACTAATACAAGAAAATTTCTCACTTGCTCGTATGTTCATTAATGTAGGTAATGGATGGATCTTCTGCAATTTGACAATTTGGAGTGTAATGTAATAATGAGAACCAATACACAGTTATGAAAGATATAAAACTAATTTAAGTAATCTTGTCTAATGGGATCAGTGGTAACTGGTAAGTACACAAAATTTTGATGTAGTTTCAGATTGGATTCCTGATATCTAGCAATTAAATCCTAGAAACTCATTTCAACACAAAACGAATTTGAACTTTCAGCATATAATTAAGATCCTCAAGGACCAATTGCCATTTCTTCTCTCCTATAACTGCTAACTAGATAATAAGAGTATCATCCCCTACGACGTCCTAACTCAGAACTCTCCTTCAAGAAACATTGTACTTGTATTTTCAATTGACAAATGATTTTGTTCTCGTTACCGCAATCAGACATTTGATTATCTTGTAAATAAAAAAAGAAAACACCTTTTGCACATTTTACCTCTTACACAATCAAAATATTTGGTATATCTTAAATAAAGAGAACCCAGATTAACTTTAGGACAACTGTGTTCCAATTATTTAACCTATTCGGAACTATGGTAATGAAAGTCCTCTTAAGGCAATTGAAACAAAGTAGTACAGAAGAACAGAGGAAATAGATGTAATATAGCACAATAAACGAACATTGTCAGACATGTGGGTTAAATTTAACCATATGAAACAATAACCACAGAGATCATATAAGAAATATATAGACATAGGGGAATAGGATTAAGAGAAAGACTAACCATAGCCCATAAGCACAGAATTTAGGGAGGCAAAGATGGCACATGCAAACACATATTTCGTTGTATCATTTCTCCCATTAAAACCATCTCCGCTCAGTAGTCGTTGCCCATTTCTGGACAACACGATATCGTCCTCTGCAGAATCCGAGTCCATCCTGTTGTACTTATTCTTCCCAACATCGATATTCCCATTTTCCAGGACGCGCATTTTCTCTCTACATTCTAATACGTAATACCATAAAATATATGCACAATATACAGTAAAGTTTGGATCTTTATTGTGCATGAAAAGAGTCTCTCTCCATCTTACTAAATATGCATGTCCCTGAGAAAGCGGAGGCACATAGAGTGATGGTGCAGGTAAGGGCCCTTTTATGAGAATTGGTCGGTGCCTTTGGCTTCGTCACTGGATGTTAAGATTTGGAAACGCCGAGTTAGAATAAGCACAAGAAGATCTCTGTCGGGTTTGAGGTTATATGGGTCCCACTCAAGTGGGGTCCAGTTTGATTTGGACGAGCGATGACTTTCTCTCTTCTCCATTCACTCGCAAAAACGCCAAGTAGAAGCATTTGTAAGGACCAATTGAGGAAGGCCATATCATCTTAGTTTTATGTCCTCGAAATGCACAGATGATTCTCCTTTCTCTCCTTTTTGGTTTATGATTTCATGAAACTTGCACGTTACAAATGAAAAACTATACGATTTTAAGTTTGCCCTCCGAAAATAGGAATAGCAATAAATGTAAGCCTTCAACATATACCCTATAAATATTATAGCATATCTAGGACATATGAAAAAGTGAACAGAACGAATTAAGTGCATAAGTATGGTAAGACACACAATGAAACTTAATGTAAAAGATATGGGTAAATGGATAATTTGCTCGTTTTGGCATGAATATATCTCCTTAGATATGAAATATGAACGAGAATTTTTGATATGTTTGCATGGATTTATGAGCATGATGTGAGGGGGATTGATAAAAGAAGTATTCCAAAAGCAAATGAGATGTTGTTGGTTAAATATGATGTATTTTGTGTTGCTTTTGCATGATAAGATCGAAGTTAGTTGATTTGTGATACGTATCTAGTTGGATGGATAGATTCCACTAAACAAACTTCTATAATTTGGCCATATCTTAGCCTATAAACCTCCAAATTGGATAATTTAAATTAGAGATTAAACTAAAAATATAGATTTAAAACTTTCATGAATGAACTAAAAATTGATTCTACCTATAAGATTTTTGAATTCTGGCTTGAAGTTGAGTTATAACTAATGTCCCTGTTTTTAAACAGTCTGTAATGTTTTGGGTATAACTCCCATAATAATTAACCAAATTGCATGAAATTTATGCCATTAGAAAATTAAGAAATAGGAAAATGAAATTAATTAATAAGATTATAGGCCAATGTATGAATTAAAGGAAGAAGAATGACCAATGTGCAATTTTCCTAAAGTAAACACATGGACCAATTGGATTAAAGCGTGTGTGACCAATAAGATTAAAGCTTATGTGTGTCCAATAGAGTTGTAACACATGGTCCAATAACATTATAACACATGGTCCAATAAGATTGTAACACATAGTCTAATAGAATTGTAACACTTGGTCCAACAGTATTGTAAAACATGGTCTAATAAGATTGTAACATATGGTACAATAGGATTATAACATATGGTCAAATGGGATTAAAACATATGTTTAAAACTAGAAAATTCATGAGGGGAATAGAAGAAAGGGGAGGGGGATGTGTATGTAGGGCAAAAATTTTTCTTCTTATCTCTCTCCATTCCATCTCCTTAATCACTCCATTTTGCATAAGGAATCAATCTAATCATAGGTGAAAATCAAGGTAAATGCTTATGGATTGTTTTCTCATCTTCATTTTTCTTGCTTTGATTATGAATAACTGAAATTAAAAGGTTGGAAGTGGGATTAAGATGTGTATTTGTGGTGTTTCTAGTTGGTGAGTTAAGCAAAGCCAAAAAGGAAGGCAAGAAAAGGCATTAGAAGAACTACTTTGCCAATTTTAAGGTTTGGAACTACACTTAGTATAATTTCTATTTGTGTATATATTTAATAGATGTAAAGATTCATTTGGATTGGAATAGTTGTTGAGATGATGCTTTAGTGTTATTTTAGTATTATCTTGCATAGAATTGGTTGAATATGACAAGAGAGTATCGTGTAGTAAAATTTTGTCTAGGCTTTGTTGAACCAATCACATTGTTTGGGTTATAAATCAGCCGAAAGAGCTCTAAATTGAGTGATTTAGTTGCATATGAAAAATAAGACATAGAAATAGAAATCTCTAGAAGAGAATCTGACTTAATTTAGGCTTCATGATATTGGAAATTCGGATTGAAAATGGTGACCTAATGCTGCCCCTGTTATTTTGGAGTAGCTTATGATATTTGGTTTATATATCATGATTGGGAAGTTCAAATGGTCTAATTATTAGTGCTATAGAACTTGGAGACGTAGGGGAATAAATTTCTAAAAGACCTAAAAACCTAGTTTGAATGTTTTCTTTATTCATATTAAGGAACAACTGGAGTCCTTCATGTGAATTGCTTTTGGACTAATTGTTTGCCTATTTTTAGATCACCGTAGGCTTAGCCCAAATTACATTATTTTGAGCTTGTTTTCATTTCCAATTTTTACCGAAACATATCTAAACCTTTTTGAATGTGTATAAAACTTTTCAAACACCTAGAAATAAATGAAATATGACTTATCATATGTGAATTAGGTGATTGAACATTGGAAATTAAGGTTGTGATTGGTTGGACGTAAAGTTTTTAATGGAATAGAATGATTTATAATGGAATTGAATGGAAATGGATGTAATATTAGAAAATTGTTGTTTGGGAGGGATGGAAGAGTTCATAATGTAGTATAGTAAAATGTTGTTTGGATGTTGGATGGAATGAAATGTATGTAATGTATGTATAATAATAATAAATGACTATTATACTCTCTTCTTCTTCAGTTAACTCTCTCTCTCTCTGTTTTCTCCTGTCTTCTCCCCTTACAAGTCACAACTATGACTCTTTCTTCCTCATCTAAGGAATAGACCAATGCTTCTTCAATTTCAGAACAGTTTTTTGGGTTTGGAAAAGTGCTGATTTGTATGGTCATGGTTATCGGCTATGACACTCATCGCTGACAACCATCCACTGCTGCTCGGAGATGGTGCTCTTCCTCTACCGATGCCCAAATGTATTGTCTTGCTTGGTATTAGGGTAGGGTTATATTAGGTATTACATATTTATCATTTTACATTCCATTCTAAACCCTCCAAATCGGAGGTTTTCTATTTTTTCTGTTTAGGAAGAAATGAAATGTAATATGAAACCCTCCGCTTCCATCCCATTCCATTAAAAACCTCCTCCCAAATGATAGAATAATATTACATTCCATTCCATTCCATAATAAAACCCCTAACTAAACATAACCTAAGATTGAGCATAATGCATTCCAAAGAAACCTTATATGTACATAAATGATTTGTATGCATATTTATTGCTCATATGTGTATAGTAAGATTATACAAGCGTGATTTTCACACCCTTCTAATGGTTGTAAGTTATGACTTGCATGTATGAATACAAATACAAATTTTATAAATTGAAATGTATATCATATGACTTATCAATATATAAATTGTGAAATTGGCAAACAATTAAAGGAAACATTACAGTGACCTATTTCGATATGCTCGAATGACCCCTTCTTATTCTTATAATGAAAATATTAGTCTTATAATGAGAATGTATATAAGTCTATTATGGTCTGGTCTGGTATGGAATGAACTTATAATCATGGAATTGACTCCCTGTTTTATTGTCTTGGTGGTGTATATCTGTGCCTATAGGGATACAGTGCAGCTACTACAGTTTGACACCAATTATGTCTTTATTTCGAGACTATAATGTTTACACCATTGGATGCCTTCGGATATCCACAATTTGATGCCTTTAGGTATCCACAGTTTTGATTTCTTCGGATATCCACAGCTCCTGTTATCTACGGCCACGGAAATGTGCAGGCCTAAAACAGAAAGTGAAGTAAATGTTTATAAATAAGAAATACAGCATGACAATATAAATAATTGGTATTGATGAGTATTTGCATTTGTGTTGATAATTTGAATCAATGAGCGTTTAATAACAATGTTTAGTTCATGAAGATGATTTTATGGTATATGAGTTGTGATATTTCTGAATGTGTGTGCTTAGGGGATGACTGTTTTAAATGGTCATCCAAACTATGTGTTTTCCCTTCTAAGCTTTCAAGCTTAGCACGGGTGTTAATCCGTGTAGGTCTGGTAGCTTTCAAGCTTAGCATGGGTGTTAATTCGTGTAGGTCTGGTTCATAAGAGTAAGGTATAGGGAACATCTGCAGGGACCAAGGTCAACATCTAGGAGTAAAAGTACCTTTGGATGTATCTTTTGATTAAAAAATGATTGTATATGTGATAAAGGAAATTGCATGTTTTCCTTTTGGATTAATATGTAAATATAAAGATGTAATTCTACTTTTCAATCATAATGTTAAATGATATTAAATTTTGTAATATGTATATGTGTAGCATAGAATAGAAAAATTTTGTAATATGTATAAGTGTAACATTAAATTTACCAATGGACAAATAACTTACGGTCGCTAAATTTTTTGACAGAATTGCCAAATTTGCTCTCTAAATTTATTAACAGAATTAGAGTGTTCAGTCGCTAAATTTTTCAAAGGAATTACAAAATTTTGTCGCTAAATTTACTGACAAAATTAAAATAGTTTGTTGCTAAATTTGTGATAGATTTGACATATCGATTGCAAAATTTTACCTATGGTCGCTTCTCCGACGAATCTTTCCGTTAGTAATTTTCATCACCAAAATAATTTGCTGATAGAAAATCTTCATTTTTTTATTGGTAATTTCTATCGCTAAAACCAATTTTCTTATAGTGGCAAGTAAGGAAAAAGCCAAATACACACCAATCACCTAAATCTTAGAAAACTTATAAATTAAAAACTTAGAAAGCCTAGACGTTAACTCCTTCAAACCTTTTTTTTTCACTTACTTCAATAAACTTCAAAGTTGTTAAGCACTAATCTTACCAATCACATTCTTAATAGGATGACCTCGTCTAATTCGTGATGAAAGATCTTTATTCAAATCACGTTTCTTTGAGTTTTCATTATCCACCAAGTCTGTTTTTTCATCAAATTTCTGATTGGTTTCTTCTTCAGAAGCAACCAACTGGTCATCTGTTTGGTTAGTTTCTTTTCTAAAAACAACTAACTGTAGATCTAGACTATTTTTGACATGGGGTAGTCCATCCACGTAAAGAGTGCCTCTATCAATTACCATTGCTTTCTTCCCATCACCAAATGTGTCGTGATCATCCATGCAACTTTGCTAATTCATTAAGTCGCTTCTTTCACCTCTCATATGCCTTGAACATCCACTGTCAAAATACCACCTATTGTGAGAAATGTCACGTATTGATTTAAGAGCCACAGGGGCTTACTGTTGGTTCTTTCTAACCAGAATCTCCTTTGGCGGCTTCTTGTGTTGAAGTTCTTCCAAAAACCTTTGAATTTTCTATTTTGAGCATTATGGAATAGCATTTGCAACAGCTTGTAACAATTTGGCCTTATGTGACACTTTACACCATAAAAGTGACTTGTAAGTATGAACTTTCTGCTTCTTTTTGGTATTTCTCCTTGGTTACTTGATCTTGCTTCTTTGACAAATCTAACTTCACCGTTTTGCTTATTATTTAACTTAGCACGTTCACCTTTATGACCAACACCTTGAAAGTCCCTTTTTATTTTTTACCAATTTCTAGCAATTGATCTAGTTTCTTGGCACTAGCATTCAATATTCTTATTCCTTTTTCTGTATTGACCAGATTTAGTTTTGTTTCATTAAGATTGTCTATTGTTTATAACAACTTCCTCTCTAGATCTTGAAGGATATTCTTCATGGTTAAATTCTCCTTCTTTAGCTTCTAGTTTTGCTCATTTTCACCCATTTGGCATGCATTAATTCATAGACCTTCCAGATGTCTTCCTTTTTGAATTTTTATCGTTATCACAATCTAAATTTGAGTTTAAAATCGAAACATCTGTATTTTCATCGTCAGTTTCTTCACTAATTGCTATTAAGGAAGCAACTAGATTTTTTCTTTTTAAAGCAACCAACATAACATGATTAACCACAATTTCTTCTTCACTGCCGTACTCAATTTCAGATTCATTTTTACTCTAAATGTTGGTATAAGACTTCTCTTTTCTCCTTTTAAGAGTGTTAGTACATTCTGTTTGCATATGTTCGAAACCTTAACACTCATGACATTGTATCCTCTTTATTTTTGCTTATCATTTAAAGTTATTAACTCCCACCTTTGTTTTTGAACTCAAGTCTATCTTTATTCACCTTCTTTAGCTACTTGTTGAAATTTCTTATTTGCGACACTATATCATCATTTTCATCGAAGTCGTCTTTTGAATCACTCACAGACTTAGCAATTTCAGCTTGCAAAGCCAACCCTTTTTTCTTCTCACACTTATCTATCAAAATTTCATCTCAAAGTTTGTGAGAATCCCTATTACCTTATCCAAAGATAACTCATTAATGTCATGAGCTTCATCAATAGTTGCAAACTTCGGTATAAATCTAGGAGGTAAAGATCTCAAGGTTTTCTTAACAAGTTTCAAATTTAAATACTTCTTACCAAGTTGATGTACTTGATTGTCAATATCACACATCAATTCATGAAAGTATCCAATAGTTTCACTTTCCTCCATCTTAAGCTCTTCAAATCTAGTAGCCAATATTTAAGGTTTTGAAGCTATCACTGATTTTGATCCCTCATGTATTGTTTGTAATATATCCTATGCTTCATTTGTTGATTCACAAGCTGATATCATACTAAAATGTCCAGCATCTACAACATTGAAAATTGCATGTATTACTATAAAGTTATCTAAGTGCTTTCTCTTCTTCAGCCCTTGTCCATTCAGATAGATCTTTAGGTATCGCTTCATTCTTTTCATCAATCTTCATTGGATGTGTTTAGCCATTCACAACCAAATTCCATGCTTTTGCTCCTTATGCTTGAATAAATACTCTTATCTTTGATTTCCAAGCAGGGTAATTTGAACCAACTAATAACGGTGACCTAGTGATTGTTATCCCTTCTCTTATAGCCATAATTGCAAAACATAGATCTGCACCAACTTGACCTACCAAGTTCTGATTAGGTAAACCACGCTCTGATACCAATTGAAAGTCCCCAAGGATGTAGTTTTGCAAAGATCTTGTTCTGCCTCAGTTACTTAGAACTATTTATGTCAGTTACTTAATACAGAGCAACTGTGTTACCCATTCTTTCATCACCCAATATGCTACTTTTTTTTCAAGTAAGTGTCCACTAAGTCTTGAGTTACATATTTATACACTAGCTTTAAGAATCTCCAAAGGAGATGAAACAATTGGTTGGTCATCACATCTGTTAGGTGGGAAATAGCTTAACTTGACCTTAGGTTGTGGTCTTTAGCAACCTAAACCTAAATTCTCCTAATGAAGCTTAAGGTATTATCATACATTTGGTCCTTTATAGGTGAATCTTACAGAGAGGTCTTTGGATTAATAAGTGAGTTAGAAGATAATGAAGGTTAGGTGGGTTGAAGATGGGTTAAAATCAAGAATTCTTGAAGAGTTTTAGAACAGAAGGGAAAGGAGATAGCCAATAATCAAGAGGAAAGTATGAGAAATTAAGGGCAAGATACAAGAGAGAGCACATCACATACTAAAGAAAGAAAAGAGAATAGCAGAAGAAAGGAGAAAAAGCTAGGATAAAATGCATGAACTCTATATAGATGCACAGGATAGTGGAGAGAATCTAAGCCATTTAAGGAGAATGATCGATGAAAGCTCTTGGGATTTAATACAACCACATATGCTTAGAAGATAAAAAATTATACCTAAACAAGTCGTGTTCTGAGCTCGGAATACCTTATTCCTAACATAGATCAAGCCTAATCCTATGTCCAAACATACACTATTCTAACCCTACAATAGTTTTGTGCTTAATCCAAACCCGTTCTTCTTAAACAAACCTACTATGATAACATAACTATAAAACCTTAGTTGCCACATTATGTCATTACTGCTTTTAGTCCTGCCCATGTTGTCAACCATTCCTCTTCCCTCCATTGGCCATATATGTTCTTTTATACATCTGCCAACTTGACGTCACTTACATTTGCACCATATTGTAAATCGAAGTTATTTGCACCACCTCCATCTTCTTTAACAGTCAACTACTTCACATTGTACCTTTACACTTTTGTTGTGTCTTTAGAATCTTTTTACAGGTGCCAACTGTCCCTTTAGTGCTGCAACAAATAAGCTAGCCACTAATTTTATCACCAACAACACATTGT
>JANZLX010000002.1:31458067-31479877 GCA_025531955.1 Erythroxylum orinocense
AAGCTTAAGGTATTATCATACATTTGGTCATTTATAGGTGAATCTTGGAGAGAGGTCTTTGGATTAATAAGTGACTTAGAAGATAGTGAAGGTTGGGTGGGTTGAAGATGGGTTAAAATCAAGAATTCTTTAAGAGTTTTAGACATACTGCTCAGAAGGGAAAGGCGATAACCAACAATCAAGAGGAAAGTGTGAGAAATTAAAGGCAAGATACAAGAGAGAGCACATCACATACTTAACAAAGAAAAGAGAATAGCAGAAGAAGGGAGAAAAAGTTAGGATAAAATGCATGAACACTATATAGATGCACAAGATAGTGGAGAGAATCTAAGCCATTTAAGGAGAATGATCGATGAAAGCTCTTGGTATCTAATACAACCACACATGCTTAGAAGATAAAAATTATACCTAAATAAGTCGTGTTCTGAGCTCGGAATACTTTATTCCTAACATAGATCAAGCCTAATCCTATGTCCAAACATCCACTATTCTAACCCTAGAATAGTTTTATGCTTAATCCAAACCCCTTCTTCTTAAACAAACCCTAATATGATAACAAAACTATAAAACCTTAGTTGCCATGTTATGTCATTGCTGCTTTTAGTCCTGCCCATGTTGTCAACTATTCCTCTTCCCTCCATTGGCCATATATGTTCTTTTATACATCTGCCAGCTTGACGTCACTTACATCTGCACCATACCGTAAATCAAAGCTGCTTGCACCACCTCCATCTTCTTTAACAGTCAACTGCTTCACATTGTACCTTTACACTTTTGTTGTGTCTTTAGAAGCCTTTTACAGGTGCCAACTGTCCCTTTAGTGCTGCAACAAATAAGCTAGCCACTAATTTTATCACCAACAACACATTGTCACTAATAGCAACCTCCATCAATATGAGCAATAGCGTTTAAAAAAATGGTGCATCACCTTTACTCCATCACTACTAGCTGTAATTATATAAACCTAAAGGCAACACCATAACATAATGTCAAAGCTAAAGCCATCTTCTTTAGCACAACCCTGCTAACTAACATTTTACCACAAAGAGTACGGGAATAATTCCCACTCACTTCAAGATTTAACACCTTATTATGAATGGATTTCATATTTTGGGTCTTATAAAATAGCAACCCTAGTAACATTTATTTTACTTTTGGGTGTTAACATAATTCCATATTTAGAATTGCTAAAATTTGGACTTTTTTAAATTAATAATCAAATCTAAAACTGATTTTTAGGGCTTATAAGGTAATAATATGAAACTTTTTCATATTTAAGTTGAATCTAATTCAATTTTGATTAGGGTTTTTAAGGTTTGCAATTTTTAATTCCAAAACTGATTTCCAATAACAATGAAATATATTTAGTTAAGTAAGAGAATTAAAGTCAGCTCTGATACAACTATAGGAAAATGGGGTGAGATCCTATCCCGCGCATGGTAAAATAATAAGAAATTTTTTCATTGAATTTGCCAATCCAAGATCACTTAAAACTCTATAACAAAATTAACATATAAAATATGAATCACAATTCATTCCTTATTTCAAAGCTTGATTATTTTATTATCATTTCCTTCAAATCATTTTTGAAATCGGCTCATCTCAACCACTTTAATCACAAATTTGTTTAACCTCTGATGGTGTCGGTATAATATGTTGAGAGAACTTTACTACTATTGTGGAGATGGTTAATTAAGAAGTACTAACTCATTTGGAGCCTAAGCCTATTTATAATATGTGTTGAACATTTTAGTAATTTAACTAAAATTAAAGTTTGCTTTAGTTAGAAATTACAATTAATTATACTTAAACATCAATTGGGCTTGAATAAGATTCAATATCTCATGTTAGCCTTTATTTATTAAATGTTTCACATTTGACTATAAAGTTTATAAAATTTTACAATCAAGTTTATCTTGATTAAAACACATTTTATCTCTTTAACCAGTTCTTTATACATGACCAATTAGGTTCCTAAATATGTTGACAATATTTATAAATTATAATCCAAAATTATATTTGGGATTAAATAAATTAAACTTCCTTAATTCATCTTTAACTCTCTAATTAAATAATTTACATCCATAGATTAAGATGGGAGTTTGGCACTACATTAAGACCATTCAAATATTTAGGAATGTCAAAATAGTTTTGAATAAACTGTGCATGATTTTCTGTAAAATTTAATCATATAATGTTTTGATTAGACACAGAATATGGAGTTAATGTCTACTCTATTTGAGTCTAATCATATTAGTTCTTTGCTATTAGCAATTGATTCTATTAATGAAATTTGTAAAGTACTTTACAAAGTGTTATTCTATCTTAGCTAAGGATTTCTCTAATCAATACTAATCGTAAACAATAGAACATTCTCCCAAATCACTTTAGAATGATAAATCTTATATTGATCTCTCAACTATCTCCATATAGTTCATGTTATATCCAATGACTACCGATTGAACTACCATTGACTAAAATAGATCACAAATAGTATCAAAACATAAAAATCCATATATGAGATACTTAAGTGATATCTCAAGTCAAATGATCACTTATATAATTATCACAATGAGAATTTCCATAGAAATAAAGGTAATACTCCAAATGAAATTCTCATATAGGACCAGTTCAGTGAACTTGTTTTTTAATAAGTATTAAGTGTTTTTTTAAGTATCTCTATACTTTAGTCTATGAGATTGATTATTTCCTTCATAAGCAAGAAATATATAGCATATGATAGTCTTTTTACACTCTATTAATGTCCAATTTTAATAGAACAATAACTATGAATAATTTAGGAATAATACATAATGTAAATATATATTAAATAAATAATGTCTTTAATTTAATTGAAATTAAAATTTGCTTTAATTATAATTACAATTAATTCTACTTAAACACCAAGTGTGATTAAACAAGTTTTAATATCTTATATTGGTCCTTATTTATTAAATGTTTTCATATTTAATTATGAATTTTCTCAAATTTTACATCCAAGTCTAACTTGATCAAAAACATTTTATCTCTTTAACCTGTCTTTATGCATGATCCATTAGGTCCCAAATATGTTGAAGATAGTTATAAATTATAATCCAAACTTATACTTAGGATTAGATAAATTAGACTTCTTTAATTTATCTTTAATTCTCTAATTAAATAAGTTATATCTATTGATAAAGATGAGACTCTTTATATAAGTCAAAGGATCATTTATAAGATTATCACAATAGAAATTTCCATAAACATACAATTAATGCTCCAAATGAAATTCTTATATAGGATTAATTTAGAAAATTTGCTTTTTAACAAGTACCGTGCGTCTGTTTAAGTATCTCTATACTTTAGTCCATGAGATCGACTACTTCTTTTATAAGGAAGAGATATAACATATGATAGTCTTTTTGTACTCTATTAATGGCTAATAACATATGATAGTCTTTTCACTAAACTATAACAAACTGATTGACTGTAGAGCATAAATCAACAATATGGTAACTTTGTTAAGAAATTATATGAGTTATATGTCCCACCAATGACTGCCATAACTAAAGATAGTCAATACATTTAACTCCAAGAAAATTAATATATATGTATATGTCTATATATATATTATTCAGTGGAGTAAGTAAGAATTTCAATCACTAAGTTTTTATGTTAAGGCATAAACCAACGTCTTACCATAAAGATTTCAACAACAATTCCCACTCACTTTAAAATTCAATGCCTTATTATGAATGATTTTAGATTTTAGGTCTTGTAAAGCAACCAACCCATTAATAAAACATTTGGTTTTTTTCTTGGGTTTCATCATAATTCCATAGTGAAACAATAACCAAACTTTTTATTAGATTTATCGAAGCTAGGATCACTTAAAATTCTATCACACGATTAAGATATAAAATATAAAAAAATATAAGTCATAATTCATATCTTGTTATAAAGTTTAATTCTTTTTTTGTCATTTCTGTAGAACTATTTTTTGAATTAGCTTATCTTAATCACTATAGCTGCACAAGTGTCTTTCCTCTAACATTATTCACATAATTTTTTTAGAGAAATCTACAACTGTTGTAGAGAGGGTCAAGTAAGAAGTACTAGCTCCCTTGAAGCCTAAGCCTATTTACAATAGATTTGGAAATTTTATTAATTTAATTAAAATTAAAGTTTTCTTTAATTAGAATTATAATTAATTATACTTAGACACCAATTAGGCCTTAAAATATTTAATATCCCATATTGGTCTTTATTTGTTAAATATTTCATATTTAATCGTAAATTTTCTCAAATTTTACAATCATACCTAACTTTTATTTTCTTTTATAACGAGTTCTTTGTGTGTGACTCATTTTGTTCGTAAATATGTTGACAATAGATACAAGTTATAATCCAAATCACATTTAGGATTAGATAAATTAAACTTCTTTAATTTATCTTTAATTCTCTAATTAAATAATTTGTATCTATTGATGCAGTCGTATGGAAATGTTTCATAACTACCCAAATATTTAAGAATGTCAAAGTGGTTTTGACTAACATTTTCAAGCATTAATTTTTTGTATAATTTAGTCATTTCATCATATAATATTTCAATTAGACATAGAGTATGAAATTAATGTCTACTCTATTTGAGTCCAATCATATTACTTCTCCACTATTAGTACTTGATTCTATTAGTGATATTTGTAAATAATTTTACAAAGTACAATTCAATCTTAGCGAAAAATTTTCCGAATCAATACTAATCGTAAACAACATAATAATATCCCAAATCACTTTTTGGTAATAAATCATATATTGATTACTCAACTATTTTCATATAGTTCATGTTTTATCCAATGATTAGCGATTGAGCTACCTTTGAGTAGAATAGATAACAAATGGTATCAAGACGTAACAATCCATATATGAGATACTTTGGTGACATATCAAGTTAAAGAATCACTTATATGATCATGATACTTTGGTGACATATCAAGTTAAAGAATCACTTATACGATCATTACAATGAGAATTGTCATAGATATACAAGTAGTGCTTCAAAGGAAATTCTAATGTGGGATTAGTTTAATGAACTTATTTTTTAACAAGTTCCTATACGTTTGTTTAATTATTTCTATACTTTAGTATATGAGATTGACTACTTTTTTCATAAGAAAGAAACATAACATATGCTAATCTTTTTTTGCACTCTTTTAATGTCCTGTTTTAATAGAACAGTAACTATGAACAATTTAGAGATAATACATAAATGCAAAATAAATCTCATACTTATGATTTCTTTATAATTTCATTCACATTGCATATTTACGTAGACTTTATTATATACATCTAAATATATATAAAATAAAAATACATTTAAATAAATTTGTCACTAAACTACAACCAACTAACTGGATGTAGAGCATAAAACAAGAATATGATATTTTTGTTAAAGAAAATATATGAGTTAGATGTCCCACTATTGGTCAAAGATAGTTTGTACATTTGACTCTAAGTTAATATATATTAAGGCTTACACATGATAAGTATGCATTGTAATTTATAAGTTTTGAACAATGAAAGAGACATTATATTATATTGAGTTGATCATCTTATTTAACATATGAAATAATGTGAATGTCAATTTTAGATTATATATATATTTATCATGTTCTTTTTTTAGATTAGTAGTTAACTTATATTCACTATTTTAATAATTTAAATAGCAGTAAAATTTTATTTTTTATTTTTGATCAATCATTATTTTTAAAATTTAAAGTCAGGTGAACAAAACTTTTTTTTCGCATAATTAGAATCTTCAATATTTTAAATTAAAAAGACATTCAGGAAGATTAGTTTCAAGACTTTGAACAACCTCTTTTGAGCAATAGTAGGTTCACTTTGCCACCGTTGCTTGTTCATGGGTCATAATCCATTACGTAGCATCAAAGGTTCTGCATATCCAAATGAATCAAAGTGAATTTGTACTTTGAAACAGAAACGATGCACCAACCTCAAAATCTATGTTCCAACCTGGAATTGCACGAGTGGTCCAACCAAAATACCAATGGAGACCCCAAGTTGGAGAACATCCTTTTGGACTATTATGTTTCACGTTAACGTATTAAATTAAGGACAAAGATGCCTGAGCCTGACAAAATTAAAGGCAATCCTAAAGGCCACCAGACCGTTGGCATGCACGCGCTATGGTCGTCTGTTTGATATATATTATAACTTTATAATCCTCTTTTGTGTTAGTCTATCTAATTATGCTACTCAGACATCGCATTGATGTGTTATGATGGAAAGCTCAGACTGTTTTTCTACTTAATATATGAAAACTAAGCCAAGGTCTTGCTGGATCGCTTTCCAAATTGTTCGACATCCTTGTCGTATCTCTTTTGGCATTGGGAAGGAGAACGCCACATCTAAAGTGGATCACTTTATACCTAACCGAGCCGACCATGTTTGATTTGCTAATTTCGCATTAAAAAATATCTAACACAATTTGCTTATCAATATGTCTTTGTTCGTGGTTTAATTATTTGCACGTGGCAATCGTTGTCCTAATTATAAGTTCTAATTGTGGGATTGCCAACTTGCAGGAATAATCTACCTGCCTTACTCCCTTTCTCACACAACGTTTTCATTTTCTCAATATGCTAATGTTGTTGAGATTCCTGTTGCTTGTCGTTTACAAGCTTTCAGTGTCAAATCGGAATCTTGGTTTAAACCTAGCCTATAGCCACTTGCAATAAGTGACCGATCCTCTATCCTGATTTTGTCCCATTAAATCTCAATCATTTATTTATATGTCAGGTTAGAGGATAGAGTATAGGAAACGAAAATCTTAGCTATTTGTAACACGCCTCAAATACTATTAGTTAACTCAGCTTTAACTTATTCTAGATATAGGATGGAAATGCAAATATTTCATCCATGAGTGCTTCCTTTCAGGTTTTTGTTTAAACAGGATCTGTCCCTCTTACTAATGCAATCCTACACAATTGGTTTATCTCAGAAGCAAAATAAAGTGCCGATAAAACGTTTAGTTCAACAAACAGTAAGAATATAGTAAGAGAGGAAAATGATCTGACCAAACAGTCACAGTCAGAGTTTCGTGTGCATGAAGCAAATACGCCAAATACTGGTAACACGTAACTGCAATTTCACAGGCGCATGGTTTTCACCACATTCTCTTACTGGATCACACGAGAGCAACTGTTTGTTTTTGTTTTTTTTTTTTCACTTCTCGCCGTGCAGGAACCCAATCTCCCTTGGTCCCTCCCAAATCCCAATCGGTTAAGAAAAAATGGGACCCATGAAAGGGTTGATTAGTTTCCCAGACCATCTCGACAGATAGGCCTCTGGTTTTTCTTCGGACGGGTAAAACCAAATTATTGATGTGAACATGTAACATCTACGTCCCTTTACAACTCATGCACCTAAGGCACTATCAACGGTGCTTAGACTTCCACTTGTCGAAAACCCACCTTCACCTTAAGGACGAAGGAAATCTCTTTTTCATTCTCCTCCCTCTGTCCTCTTTAAAAATGTGACAAGGGGAAGCGAAGGTTATTATTACATTACTCATCGCCGTTACTACCCTACACATACATAAAATCAATTGGAAGTCTTGGACCACACAGAAAGAGCGCTTGAGTAGTCTGCAGCTTCTTAAATTCTTCCTACCATCATTCTTGTTTCCTTTGACATGTTTTACAGATAGGTATATAGGGAAATAGATTAAGGGAAAGAGGCATGCACACTTCTTATCACCTTCCTAAGCATTTCCTTGCACTTGACACCATCAAATCACCAATTTCCTTGATCTTGTGCACTAGTTGGCTTATAAGGAAGAATCTTACCCTCCTATTATTCTTTATGATAATCTCTCTTCTAGCTCCTCGATCCAAAGGGTAGAAATTTTAATCCTCATCCGATTATAAACATAATTTTCTTGCTAAAATCTCTGTTGGACTTGGTTCATTTAGTACATTGATTTAGGGAATTCGTTAACATGGGGTTGAGTTCCAAGCAGGTTTCTGGTGATCATGGAATAGATTGGAGTCAGACACTGTTGCAAGCTCAAACCTTGGAGCTATCAAAACCTCCCCAGATTAGACGGCAACAGGGTCAAAAGCTGCATCAATCAGAGCCCTTAACGTGCCCAAGGTGCGATTCAACAAATACTAAGTTCTGTTACTACAACAACTACAATAAGTCCCAGCCTAGGCATTTCTGCAAGACTTGCAAGAGGCACTGGACTAAAGGTGGCAATCTTCGTAATGTCCCCATTGGTGGTGGACGCAAAAACAAGCGTCCCAAAACATCGAAAAAGGGTCTCAACAACACTACCGCTACTACCGCTACTATCACAGCTACAGGAAGCACCAGTATCGGAAGCATCAACAATAGCAGTAGGGTCAATCCCCAAATGGCTGGGGCCGAGAAGCAAAAGCAAAAGCTTCCTCTTATACCTGGTGATCGAAAAGATATGTCTGGGATTCTTTATCAAGCATTAATCAATCCGCCATCTTCAGGTTTGCAGCAGAATTCATTTATCTGCGGTAACTTGCACAGTGGAAGTTTCGATACCAACAACGATGTTTTCCTTTTCGAATCAGCTTTACCACTACCTCAAATTCATCGAGGCTTAAACTTTTCCTATTCTACAGCGTCAAGCTCTTATATTGACACTCACCCATCTTCAATTTCGACCTCCTTTCAGCCTCCAAATCATGCATATAGTTACACTCAAGAAGTTATGGAGGATTCGACCATCACCACCATCATGCCTAACACTAGCAGCAGTCTTACTCATCCATGGCCAGTGCTAAATGCAAAAAGTGGGATGGACATTGGTAGCTACTCGAATTGGGAGGACATGGATACTTTTGTATCTGATGAACTGAATGTACCATGGGATGATTAAGATATAAAACCATGAATAAGGCCTTTAAACATGTCAAAAAAGGCGTACAGGTCCTTGTTTCTTTCATCTTATATCATCACTTTTGTGTCTAATGGAGGCTGGTTTAGTTCGTATTTTTCACAGTTGGAACATGGTTTTTTCCAGGTTATGTAGGTTGCTCCAACTTCCGATTATAGTTAGGGAAATACTTGGAGCTGTCCTTTTTAGTTTCAGCTTCAGGTCAATCAGTAGCAACTAGCATGTAATCTGTGTATTTCCATGAAATAAATTGCGTGTAATATGGGGTAAGGAAGAAAATTAGTTTGCCTTCCTTTGTTCTTCAAGGATTTTCATATCGACTGACCGGTAAGTAGGGGCATCAGTTTTATCACAGTTGAGGTAGCTCTGGGGTCACCTTCAGCTAGGCCGCCCGGCCTTGGATAGAAGTGATGGAAGATTCTTGAAGATATTATATCTTGATGTCTGAATAATCATATTTGATTGGATTTGATTGCTCACCACTTGCTCAGAATAATTCTTGCTCCACAGACCTGAAATATTCGGGCTGTATAGTACTTTCAGCGACGCGGACGTTCTGATCTATTAGGCAAAAAAACACTAAACTTTTTTTTTTTTAAATAACACTATGACTGTGATTATAGTTGCAGTCGACCACTTGGCTATTTGATGTTCATCCAAACAAACAGATTTAAATTCCATGTACATCCTGTGAAAAATCTAGGTCTCGCTTAGAATCCCGAGCCTTATGTCATTAGAAATGAAGAGATAGGCTAAAATCAGCATTCCTTTCCACCATATCTGCCTTTCTAAGTTCTGTCCTCTATCAAGTAAAACAAATCGTAGACAACTCTGCAAGTGTTATTATTTTGCAAGCTGTGGACAGGGATGTTTTGAACAATTTTGATTGTCGATCACTCAGCAGTGAGCAATTACGATCATGTACTGCAATGAGTAGCTTCTAGGAAGTTTTATGCAATGAAGGGTCCACTTGTCAAATAACAACCGAAGAAGTTTGCCTGTCAGTTCGTATTATTGATGCTACATACAGGAGAACAAGGTTGACTCGTTTGTTAAATCAAAGTTTTGTGGATGTACTTCTCTGATGAAACTGTTAGATTTTTATTAGAGTGTGCGGAGGACTTAAGTTAGAAAAACTAACTCAAAACATGATATATTAATTGTAATATTTTACAATCACAATATTATCACCAATTCTCCACTCCAAACTAACATACACCTATTACTTTATTACACAACACACACACTCACATGTACTTGCTCACACCTTTTTAATTGCTTTTGCACTCACTCACTTATTACAGAGCTTGGCTCCTTTTATACCCATCTAAAGTTAGTTGTTAACCTACTTAAACTTTCTATAATTTTCTAGATAATGTTATTCTCGAATATTATGGAAAGTTTATATAATAGATATTTTCATGTATATAGAATGGGAAGCTTCTAGAGTGATCAAGAGAGAGGATGTCAGTGTCTTTTTAACACTTCCCCTCACCGACTACTCTCTCGTTCTTGAAGTCATACCAAGTTGCCTTCTAAATTCTTCATATTTTGTTCTTGTTGATTCCTTTGGTAAATAAGTTTACAACTTGGTCTTCTATCTTAGCATGTTTTATCTTGATTTTTCATTGTAGCACTTTTATGGAACAAAGTGATAATGTACCTCCACATGCTTGGTTCTTAAATGAAACACCAGATTTTCTACTAGATAGTTGCTAACTTATTATCACAATGTAGCTCTATTGGATAGTCCATTAATTGATGGAGATCTACCGTTAGCTATTTTATCCATTCACCTTCTTGTGCTACCATTGTTGTTGCACGATACTCAACCTTAGTGGTTGACAAAGAGACTATTGGTTGCCTCTTGTTGCATCAAAAGATTGCTCCATATTCAAGTTTGAACACATATCTAGTGGTTGATCTTTGAGTATCATAGTCTTTATCATAGTTAACATCACAATACCCCATTACTTTGCATATGCTTCCTTTTTTATATGGTAGTCCTAGGTCAAATGTTCCATTGATATACCTAAGTATGCATCAAACTACATCTAAGTGAGTTTTTCTTGGATTTGCCATGAATAAACTAGCCACTCAAATAGTAAATGCTTGTCAGGCCGTGTTATCTTCATATAAATTAAGCTTCCCACAAGCTGTCGATATATTATTGGATCTTCTAACTCGCAACTTTCTTCTAAACAAAGTTTAGTATTCACCTCCATTTGGGTGGAAATTGATTTGTAGTCACAAACTTATGTAACAAATCTTTAGCATACTTTTGTTGGCACAAGAACAATCCTCCTTTGTCTTGTCCTACTTCAAGTCTAAGGAAATGCTTCAACTCTCCAAGTTCCTTTATCTGGAAGCATACTAAGAGATTACTTCAAATATGCTAAAGTTCTTTTTCATTATCGCAAGTAATGATAAGATTATCCACGTAGACAAGCACTATTGCCAACTTTCCATTCTCATTTTTCACGAATAAGCTTGAGTCTACTAGAGCCATTATGTATCTGCTTTGTAATATAAATTCAACAATCTTTCCATACCATACCTTTAGTGCTTGCTTTAACCTATAAAGGGCCTTCTTTAATTTACATACATAGCCTGCATGAGCCTCGTCTTCAAATCCCTAAGGTTGGTCCATATATACTTCTCTATCCAGTTCTTTAAGTAAGAAGGAATTCTTTACATCCATTTGCCAAAGTTTCTAAGATTTATCAGTTGTAAGGAAAAATAGGACACGTACTATCGTGATCTTTGATACCAGATTACACATTTCATTATAGTCTAGCCTGTACTGCAATCAATCAAGGCTTTGTACCTTTTGATTGTTCCACCAGGTCGTCTCTTTACCTTGAAAAAACACTTTCAAAAATTGGTCGTGCATTCTTGGGTTGTGGAACTAAGTCCCAAGTTTGATTATCTTTTAATGCTTGAATTTCTTCATTCATTGCTTTCTTCCAGTTTAAGCTTTATGATGCTTCTTTGTAGCTTATTGGCTCGACTACTCCATTTTCTTCCCTTAATGTAACATTTGCATACTTAGGATTCGATCTTCTCTTTCTAATTGACCTATATAAAGATGGTTAAAGAACTTCTTATTCTTTTGGCTTTTATAATTGACTTGATCTTTCTCCTTTAGGAGTTGTACAATGCACTCCAGTTTGCCATGAGCTTCTCTTTGATGGCGTGTTATTAATCTCTATCAACTCTTTTATAGGTCTCACTTCTTCAACTAAATCTTGTGATTTTTCAAGCTCAGACGACTCTTGAATTCTTTCTTATAACTTTTCCTCTACTACTTTAGAATAAAGTAACAAAATTGCTTATGGCGACCACCATAATGATGCCTCATCGAACACCACATTTCGAGATACTTAGCATCGATTTGTTATTGAATCACAACATCTCCAGCCTTTTCATTAGCTACCATATCCCACCAATATACATTGAATGGAATTTTTATCAAGCTTACTCAGTAGGTGGTCTGGTACAAGCACATAGCAATCATAACTAAAGACATAAAAAAGACTAATTGTGGGTTTGATATTTTATAGCTTTTCAAATGGTGAGATAAACTACAGTCAAGCTTGAGGCAATCTGTTGATAATGTGTGTTGTTGTCTTCATACACTAAGCCCAATCCTAAGTGATAAATTTTTGGCATGTAGCATGCTTTTGCATACTTCTGCCAAGTTCTAATTCTTCCTTTTAACAATCCCATTCTATTGTGGGGTGCTCAGATAATTGAATTGCTTACGAATTTTATTTTCTCGTAAGTAGTTTAAAAAATCTTTTAATGCGTACTCTCCCTCATTATCTGTACAGAGGCATAGTATTCCTCTCCCTATTTATCTTTCCACTCTTTATTTAAACTCCTTGAATTTGAATAATGTCTTGAACTTTTCTTTCATAAAGTCAACTCATGCATACCTGGAATAATAAAAAATAAAAGTGATCATGTATTGAAATCCACTAATGGATGGTTGATTCATCGGTCCAAAAATATCATAGTGGATTAACTCAAGCAACATCTTAGCTTTATGTGTTAATTTTTTGTAAAGGAATTGAAGTGCTTTTCCATACTAGTATCAAACACTTTTTTTTTCATCACAAACATCTAGCCGAGGAAGACCTTTAAGCAAAGACTTCATTATTCCTTCAGTTTGTGATAACTCACATGCCTAAACCTTGTATGTCATAAATTAAGTGTCTCATTTGTCTTATTAACATATGCCTTTTGGTCAATCATAATATAGACAAACTCCAGGCATTACCCTTGTATAATGGGCGCACTTATTAGTGTAAAGCTTCAATATATCTTTACGTCTTTTAGACCGAACATTATATTATTTGCTAAAGATTTGAGCTATGAAATAGAGAGTAAAATTTTCTTCATTCCTAGCACATGGTAAACATTGCTCAACTCCACCTTGCGAGGATTGTATTGAGGTACTATTATAGTCTGGATGATGTAAGTGGCAGCTTAGAATTATTTGATGTGACCATGACCTATCTTCCATTATATTTTGGTAGATTGAGAAGTTTGTCCTTATCTCATGTCATTTGGTTGGAGCACCCAAAATCAACAATCCAGTCATCACTGTAGTTAATTAGCTCATCCGTATCTTTATAAATGCAGATTGTTCCATTAACTCAGTTATGCAAGAAGTTACATTCTCTTCATTCCCTGTTACTATTATAGATGCTTATAAGATCAAATTCTTCTTCACTACCTTTATCATTATGAGTCGAAATTGTAGCACTGCCTTAAATTTTTTGAATCGGTAGTCCCTAGCGAAGTGTCCCCTCTTACCACATCTGTAACATTAGTTATTCTGCTATTGGTACTTTTTATCTTCATTATTTTGAACCTGCTAAGCTCCCCCTTATTGAAAACATCTCTTTTCTTTGTTTTTCCATCGACCATCCTGTGACTTCTTTAGATTATCATCACCATATCCTGTAAAAATTTTGGTTTTTCCTTTATATGCCTTTTGTTTATTGAGCAAGGCTTTCTCATCATCCTTTAATGAGACTTTAGACATTTGGTTATCTAAAGCCTCGTGATCAACAAGAATATTTTCCAACTCTATAAGGGTTGGTTTTATAACAACCCAGGCCATCCTCTCACAAATATTGTCTGCTTTAGGTTACCCTTCGGGCCAAGACCCTCACGATTTTGCTCTTTCCACATCAGCGAAGACGCGTCTTATATAAGAGAGGTATTCATACCCTTACAAGATGTAATTCGTTCTCTTCTCCAACCGATGTGGGATCTTACACTCTCCACCCTTTTTAGAGCCCAGGCCTCTTTAAGTCCTAGCTTAGCTGGCACATCGAGTCAGGTACCGGCTCTGATATCATTTGTAACAGCTCAGATCACCATCCCACAGAGATTGTCTGCTTTGGGTTGCCCTTCGTGCCATGACTCTCACAGTTTTGCTCTTCCCACACCAGCGAAGACAATATCTGTGGAAGGGTAGTCTGAGCTATTATAATTGGTATCAGAGCTGGTACCCGAACCATTGTGCCGCCTAAACTAGGCTCTAAGGGGAGTGGAGAGTGTAAGATCTCACATCAGTTGGAGAGGAGAACGAAGTATGCCTTATAAGGGTATAGATAACTCTCCCCCAAAGATGCATCTTCCCTAGCGTGGTAAGAATAAAATCGTGAAGGTCTTGGCTCGAGGGGCAACCTAAAACGGACAATATCTGTGAGAGGGTGGTCTGGGCTGTTACAGGTTTTTTGGCCCAACCACGAGTTGCGATGACAATGACATTATATTCTAGGTGTAAGCCATGAATAATGATCCTCCTTATTCTGGTCTCCGTAATTACATTTTGAGGATCTAATTTCAAAATTTCTTCATAAAGAGATTTAAATTTTGTGAAATATTCACTTACCGACATATTTTCTTATAAGACTGATAGGAGCTCATTTTCTTAACATTGAAGCTTTGCATCATTCTCCCTGGTGAATAATGTTGCTAGAATATCCCATAACTCCTTATGTGTTTTTACATCCTTAATGTGATCTAACAGGTCGTCCTCAATTGTCAAAGATAGTACGTACATAGCCTTTTTGGCTTTAATCTTCCATTTATTTAATTTTTCTTCGTCCATAGGTGGTGTCATATTGTCATTGCTAACAATACTCCATAAGTTTTGTCCAAGCAAGTAATATTGCATTCGTAAGCTCCAATTGTTATCGTTAGAGTTATTAAACTTTTCAATATTACTTGTTGAACTCACATTATCTACCATTATAACTTGGTGATGCCCAACACTTAACTAAGTTAATTTGTTCTTAGACTATCTAAAAATTAAAATACAAAAATAATGAAAATAATAATAACTTATTAAAGAATAATAAATAAGTAAATAAAAACGTAAATAAAAAATAAGACAAGTAAATCAATCAATCAATTAAACAAGCCATGACGAGAAAATATTTAGGCTAAGTAAGAAAGCGTTTAAGCTAAATAATTAAGAGGGAAGACATTACATGTTAAAATTTTAGGTTAAATATAAGATATAAGAATGGTGGAAAAATGTTCAAAAGACCTAAAAGAAAAAGAAGGATCTTTGTACGTGAGATCATTTACCTGTATCCTAGTACACCAAAGTTTTCTATTAAAGGTCATGTCCTTAATAAGTTTCAGCAGAGTTATATCATTCTTGATCACCTCCCCGCAATTCTTCTTAGGCCTTTTTTTTTTCTCTTATAATATCTAAGTACAATCTTCTCACATCTTCTCATTGGAGCATCAGGGTGTCTCTTGTTAATATGTCCGAACTACCTAAGCCTTGTCACTCTTAATTTTTCATTAATATTAGTCACCTTTACTTTTTCTCTTACCATTACATTCCTGACCTTATCTCTTCTAGTAAGATTACACATCCAACAGAGCATCATCATCTTTGCTACTATTAACTTATGGCTATGTATATGTTTGATGGGCTAACACTCTGCCTATAGAGCATGATTGGCCTAATTGTTGAATGGTAAAATTTATCTTTAATCTCTAATGGTATCTTTTAGTCATATAAAACTCTTGATGCTCTTCTCCATTTAAGGCACCCTAATTTGATATGGTAAACTATGTCTTCATCAATCTCTTTATTGTTTGGATGATAGATCTTAGATACTTTAAACACTCTTTGTGCGATAGCTTTTGAACAAATCTTTATATCCACATTATAAGACACCCTTTAGCCTGAAAATTTACACACTAAATACTCAACCTTACTTCTACTTAATTTAAATCCCTTTGATTATAACATATCCCTCTAAATTTCTAACTTAATATCGACATCGTCTATTGTTTCTTCCATTAAAACAATGCCATCAGCAAATAACTTACACCAAGGCACATCCCCATGGATATTCTTGGTGAGCTCATCCATCACTATTGCAAACAAAAGGGGCTCAATAAAGAACCTTGTTGTAACCTAATATCAATAGAAAATCGTTTTGAATCTCCTCCTATCATCCTTACTCTAGTCTTTACACCTTTATACTTCTCTATGATAACTCATATATAGGTCATAGGAAGTCCCTTGGCTTCTAAACACCTCCATATGATTTCCCTAGGTACCCTATTATATGCCTTCTATAAGTCAATGAAAACCATGTGTAAGTTACGTTACCTTTCCCTGTAATATTTGATTAATCTTCTAAGGAGATGTAAAACTTCTATCATGGACCTTCCTGGCACAAAGTCAAACTAGTTCTTCGAGAAAGGAGCATCCCTTCTCACTCTCTTTTCAAGCACCTTCTCTTATAACTTCATGGTATGAATATATAGTTTGATGCCTCTATAGTTGTTATAGCTCTGTATGTCTCCTTTGTTCTATCCTAATCTTAATCTATCGATATGAATTGTTTAATTAGAGAGTTAAATATAAATTAAAGGAATTTAATTTATCCTAATCCTAAATATGATTTAGCATTATAATTTATATCCAATGTCAGTATATTCAGAAACCTAATAGGTCACATACAAAAACAAGTTGAAGAGACAAAATGGTGTCTTAATTAAGTTGAACTTAATTGCAAATTTTAAGAAACTTTTGGATTAAATATAAAATATTTAATAAATAAGGATCAATATGAGATATTAAATCTTATTTGGACTCAATTGGTATTTAATTAGAATTAATTGTATTTTTAATTGATAATTAGAATTTTGTTTTAATTAAATTACCAAAAGATTAAAATCCTATTGTAAATAGGCTTAAGCTCTAAGGGAGTTGCACTTCTTGCCTAACCATTTCTATACTAGTTTTAGAGTTATCTCTATATATTCTATAGATACTATTAGAGACCAGGCATATGTATTACTACAGTGGCTAATATGAGTTAGTTTTAGAAACAGTTCGAAGGAAGCGACACAACAACAACAATATTTTAGCAGAAGTCCCATTAGAGATACGGGGTATGGGAAGGTCCACAAGTATGCAACCTTACCCCTAATTGGCAACAAGAATGTTTCCAATAAATCCACAGAAAAAAGAAAAAGAAAAAAGAAAATAAGTTTTTTAGAACTATTTATAGAAAAAATCAAAACTACAATAAAATGATAAAAAATACATATAATATGCACAATATAAAATAAAAATAAAAATAAAAAGAACAAAAATAAAAATAAAAATAAAAATACGTAATAAACTAATAAAAGTAACACTAAAAATAGAATAAATAAAGGATAATAATATTGATAAAAATGAGGTACAATTTATGATTTACGTTTTAAGTTTTCTTGTCTTTAGGGAAATCATTCAAAAAGGTTTCGTACTTATTTCACTGTGACTGAGGTTCAATTATGCCCCTATTTCTCAATAATAGTATCATAGCCATATTTCAATTCTATAAGTTAATTAAGTTTATTTTAATGCTATCGATTTTAAATTATAGAAATGAAATTGCAATTGTTACAATCCGTAAATTTTCTTAAAAGTTGAAATTAAAGTTATAAGCCCTATATCATAAAATCAAATGAGATTTGAATAATAATATGAAATGTTCAGATAATCCTCACAAATCCTAATTAATGAATTTAAAAGGTTTAGAGTAGAAATCCAGAAACCCTAAAGTGACTCTTCCCCCTATGTTAAAAGCAATGAACAAGCGTAGGTGTTAGGTTTGAGATTGATTTCTCCGAAAACCAATAAAATTGTTTGTGGTTTACATTTAATTGTGAAAGGAATGGTTCTTGTCTAATATGAAAGAGCAAAATGCTAGATATGGGTAATCATGGATTATGTACCTATAATAACTTAATGTTTATGGTATTCTTGTTATTGAGTTTATGATTCCATGGCTAAAAAGATGGTGACTAGTAGTGAGCATTCATCATGCAACATTGAAGCAACTACCGTGCCATAAGAAGGACTACTAGCGACTGACTCCTATTGCAGGCAGAGGCACAAATCTCAACTACCAAAAAATTGCTCCTTGATGGTGCAGCTGCTAGTAAGAGAAGATGGTAATGCAGGTAGTTTGGATGGAAGTGGCTAGATGATGGCAGCAATAATATTTGCCTCTAGGGTTTTAGGTTTATGAAGGTAAGGTTTGGATTGAGGAAGATAAGGATGTTTGGCTATTGGTTTAAGTTCTTTTGGATTAGGAATAATGGATTCTCAAGCCTAAAATAGGTAAACTTTTTATTTTGAAGAGAATAAATAAATATATTAATAAAAAAGGGAAGGTTCGATATAAAAAATTAAAGAGGCCAAAGGAGGCACTCAAAACTATATACAAAGAAAACAAAGAAGTCACAAGAGGCCCTCAATAATAATACAAAACCAAAGCTATGTAGGGAGTTTCCAAATATTTCATTGAAGAACAGATATCTGAAAATGAGACTCGAGGCTTAGAAGCCAAGAACAAATAAGCTCGATGATGTCTTTTATATTGTCTGGGGGCGATTGGTGTCATCTTCTGAAAATACAGTTATTCCTCTCATATCAAAGAAAGTAAACAGTGGCAGAGAGGACTAACCGTGATAGTATATTTCTGAAATCCTCTCGTCGGCAAAAATGGGTGGAAGCCCACTGGAGGAGGGAAAATCAAGAAGTCGAAGGCCAAGTGAAGGGGGTCTTTCTCGAGAGAGAACCCCAAACTAGTGAAGAGAACCTGCACTAAAAGAAAAGGTGATCATGTGTCTCTAGAGAGGAGTCGCATAATACACAAGTTGAAGAAGACAAAATACCAAACATCTGGAGCTTGTCCGTAGTCCGAAGGCGCCACTATGATGCTAACCAAAGGATAAAAGAGTGTTGTGAAATATGTTCTAGAAACCATAGTAGAGGGTAGATCAGATCCACTAGTCATCGAGCTCAGAGAATGTTCCATACAAAGTCAACGGAAAAAAAATCTGGATGAGTGGCCAGTCTAAACCTAACTATCAGAATGTTGAACATAAGGTCTAAAGCGAATAAAGTCTCATACCTACTGCAACTCACTGCTCCCCTAATAAACAATCCACTCCTTGGAATGTATAATCTCTGAGACCCAGGCATCTCAAGAGAGCCCAGTAGTCCACACAAAGGCCCTTGATTCGACAACCAGTAATCCTATCATAAGGAGGTATCCCAACCATCACCAATACAAGCAACAATAAGACCTTTGCACCACTCTTGACTTAACAGAATCTTCCACCAAACCCAGGAAGAACTCAATAGGACTCAAATATGCCAAAAGGATCTACCCCTCAGCAAAACAGTGTGTACCCATATGGTCCATATAAAAGATCTGTCTGCGAATAGTTGTCACACATACTTAAGTGTGGCAGCCTTATTCCAGTCTCTGACCCTTTTGACTCCCAAACCACCCTCATGTCTCAAAAAACAGACTAACTCCTATGCTACCTTAGCCTCAACGTGGGACAGTGAAGTACCTTTCCAAATGAAAGCTGAAAATATGCTCTTAATATGACGAGTAATGCTAAAGGGCATAATGAACATACTTGACCAATATACTTGTATAAAGAATAGGACAGATTTGATCAACTACAAACGACCCGCATTGGTAAGAGACGCTAAAGTCTATAATCGGATCAGAGAAAGAATACTCTCCACCAAAGGAAGGCAATTTGAGTGTCTCAACCGTGTAGTGATAAGAGGGACACCCAAAATAGCGAATTGGAAAGGAACCAATCTAAAACCCAAGTACTCTTTGTAAAGAAGAAGACTTAGCCTCTGGGATCCTTGAGAAGAAAACTCAGCTCTTAGATGAGTTCATAGCCAAACCTAAAAACCTCTCAAAATCTGTCAGAGCTTGTTGAATAATCTCAAGGAAGCTAAATCTGCTCGACTGAAAATCATCAAGTTATCTGCAAAGTAAAGATGAGTGAGGGAAGTTTGCTTACATCCCTAAAGGTAATGATAGCTCGGAACTGCAATGGCCTCTCTCAAGCTCTCATCCAACCTTCCATCACTATAACAAATAGATAAGAAGAAAGGGGGTCCCCTTGTCGCACCCCTCGTGTGGCATAAACGAAACCGTGCGATGCACCATTAAGAGCTACAAAGAAATATGCAAATCTGAGACATGTCTCAATCCAAATAATCATGCAGTCAGGAACACAAATAGTCCTCAGCCCCAGTAGAATGAACTCCCAACTGACTGTATCGAAGGCCTTACGAATATCAACCTTGAGAGTACACCATGGAGTTGAGTGATTTGCAGTAATCCTAAAAAGTTTAATAAAGTTATTTCATGTATGGAATAATGTATTCCTAACTTGATTAGTCTGAAATTTATGTGAAAAAAGAATTTTAAAATTGTTGTAAAATTTAGAATTAATTCTAAAATTAAATCAATTATTTTTCTTACTATGGTTAATATTAATAGTTAATTTAATTCATAAATTTAAATTTTAGAAAATTTTATATTAAAAACTAATTAATTATATTAAAATTAATTAATTACACTCCTTTATAATTAAGAAAAATATTTTCTAAAGTAATTAAGAAAAGTGTTTCTTAATTAATTTTTTATTTCAATCTGATTAAGATAAATTAAATTTATTATTTTATTTATTTAAATAATTAATATTCTATTTATTAAATTACTCATTTACCTTTCTATTTCTATTATAATAGAATTAAATTCGATTTGGTGGCAAATTGTTAGCCACGGTTGACCGCAGTTGGTTGGATACATATACTATGGAAGTGTTTCATCAATCCTTTCATTGAAATCATGCCCATCCTCTTAATTACAAAAAGAGTTGAGATATAATGTCATTTAGAAAGCCTCTCCAGTGTAAACCAGGCATTGATGTGGTCAATGATATGCTTCACTGTCCTCTGGAAATGCTAACATTCACATTACATAATACTTCGTCTCCCTTGCACATTTGGCAAAGGACTAATATTTATGTTTATGAAACAAAATGCATGGTAGAGCAGTAATTTATTGCTAATCCAAAGAACTTCAACCATCTCATAAAATCATATGTAAATCAACTACCAGCTTCAATGATCCTTTCTTCGATATGTTACTTCGCAAACTTAAACTTGGAATCAGACATTTACAACACACACACACTAAAATGAGCCAAGAAGACCAACAATACCATACAAATGATTGAGAACTGTGTGACAGAAAGTCAGCATATGACATTAAACTACAGGCATATGGTACATTTTGCTCATGAGCTTCCAAAAGCCCAGTTAGCTTCACTACCAACACGAGGCATGGTGCTTATCCTGGAATGAACATCAGCCCTGAAGTTAGCACCACACATGACACCCTCACTGTCAATTCTAGGCATAGCTTTCACTTCGTTTCTAGGATGCTCAAAGCTCATCAATCCTTGTTCACTGTGGAACATACACCCTGACGGAAATGGTGCAAATG
>JANZLX010000002.1:31542497-31553011 GCA_025531955.1 Erythroxylum orinocense
TACATAATGTAACTGATTTTGTGATAATGAATGGGAAGGAACTAGGATATGATTTGTGTTATATAACTGTGAAATGTTATCTATATGTGCTATGTGTTCAGGGCTCAGAAGACTAAAGATTAGGATCAGTTCACGTCTGCATGGTGTTCTGTTTTTCTTACTTTATCAATTGTATACTGTCCGGTGAATGAGTGAGTGCTCTAGCACGTCGCTTTCGCGGGCACGGACTCGGATATCACCCTCGATGTCAGGTTCGGGTCTTGCGGGAGTAGGGTGTTACAGATGAAGAGTGGTAGGGTAGTGGTGCCTTATAAGCTACCCATAAAGGTGTGGATGAGCCTAGCCAAAGAGGATATTACCTAGCTAGCCAAGGTTTTTAATTTGATCTTTAAGTCTGCCAAAATGTTGGACGAGTTGAGATTTAGTATGGTAGAAAAAAGGGGGCATCCAAAGCTATAACAACTATACAAGTTACTGAGCCACACCATGAAGTTATGGGAGAAGGAGATTAAGAGTATAGTGAGAAAGGATGCCTCTATCTTGGAAAATCAATTTGGCTTCATGCTAGGAAGGGCCTCGATAGAAACTTTGCATCTCCTTAGAAGGTTATTGGAATACTATAAGGAAAGACAACGTAACCTACACATAGTTTTTATTGATTTAAAGAAGGTGTATGATATATACCAAAAGAAATCATGTGGAGGTGCTTAAAAAGCAAAGGGTTCCTATGTCGTATATACAAACTATTAAGGATGTGTACGAAGCTGTAAAAATTAGGAAAAAAAAAGGACGATAGGAGGAGATATAAAGCATTTTCTATAGATAGTAGGCTACACTAAGGCTCCTCTTGAACCCCTTTTGTTTACAGCAGTGATTGATGAGGTCACCAAAAATCCCCAAAGGAATGTGCCTTGGAGTATGTTGTTTGCTGATAATATTGTTTTACTAGATGAGACAAAAGAGGGGTCATCGCAAAGCTTAAACTTTGAAGGGATATTTTAGAGTTGAAAGGCATTAAACTGAATAGGAATAAGACTGAATATGTGGAGTATAACTTTTCGGGACATAGGGTGGTTACTAATGTGAAGGTAAAGATTGGTTCAGAAGTTATTCTGCAAAAGGAGTGTTTTAAATATCTAAGATCTATCATTTAGAGCGACAAAGAGATTGATGAAGACATAGTTCACCAGATCAAATCATGGTGGCTTAAATAGAGAGTCGCATCAAGAGTTTTATGTGACACCACTCAAGCTTAAAGGTAAATTCTATCGTTTAGTGATTAGGCTAAACGATACCACTCAAGCTTAAAGGTAAATTCTATCGTTTAGAAGATACCACTCAAGCTTAAAGGTACTTTCTATCGTTTAGTGATTAGGCTAGCCATGCTTTATAGGCCAGAGTGTTGGCCTATCAAATAAGTGCATTGTTATAAGCTAAAGATGACGGAGATGAGGATACTTCATTGGATGTGCAATCTTAGTAAAAGAGATAAGGTCAGGAATGTAATAGTAAGGGAAAAATCAAAGGTGGCTAATATTGTTGACAAATTAAGAGAGACAAGGCTTAAGTGGTGTGGACATGTTAGGAGGAGTCACTTAGACGCAGATGTGAGAAAATCGTACTTAGAGACTGTAAGAGGAAAAAATGGACGCCCAAAAAAAATTGGGAGGAGGTGATCAAGAATAATATGAAAATGTTGGAACTTGCCAAAACAAGACTTGCAATAGAAAACTTTGGGATATTAAGATTCAGGTCAAGGATCTCTCGTAAAGAAATCATTGTAGTTCTCTTAAGTCTTTTAACTTTTTCCTCTTATAATTAGCCTAAACTTGTAGATTGATTGCATTTACCTTTTACAAATTTAGCCTAAAACTTTTTTATATCTAGCTAGTTTTGATTGTTATTTTAATTATTATTATTATGATCATCATCATTCTTATTATTAATATCAATATCAATATCAATGTCAATATTATTATTATTATTATTATTATTATTATTATTTAATATTAATATTAATATTTGTTTTTTTTTTCATTTTTTGTCCTCGTGTGAGGCATTTAAAAATAACCTCTTTACTAATTAAAGGTAAAGTTGTGTATTACTGAACTTCTCTGTACCCCTCATATTAGCGAATTTTCTATTAGGTGTTGTTATTGTTCTTGTTTTTATTGTTGTTGTTATTATTGTGTTAATTAATAAAAAAAATTAAGGAGTAAATTTTTATATATTCAAAAATAAAATATAAAAATTAGTTCATCTTTGTTATTAATATTATTGCATAATAAAAGATTTAATCTATTATCATATTAGTTTAATTAAGTAATTATTAATAAATTAAATTAACATTACTTATTAAATATTTTTGTACTTTTTCATATAAATATTGAGAAATAAATATGATACATCAATGAAATAACACAAAATTTTATGATTATATTTGTTCATAGAAAAATTCATTCAAATCAATTAGTAATTATTATAGAAATAAATAATAATAATCTTATTTATTAGTAATACTTCATAATAAACAAAAATCAAAGATCGACTTAATTTAATATTTTATTAACCAAAAAAAATATTAATGGTTAATAAATAGTTTTTATTTTTAATAAATAAAGCGATATTATTGTATTTTAAATATATATATATATATGATAAATTAATAAATCAATTAGTCTAAATTATACCACTCATGTATTTTCTTAATTTCCATTTATCCCTATAACTATTCATGTGAAAAAAAAAGTTCAATACATTTGTGATTTGTCACTATTTTTAATAGACAAAATCGGAACATAAGAGAATTTTAGTTGAGGGGCGATAACTTATTTAAGATTTTTATAACATATAAAATCTCTCTCTCCCACTCTCAGAAATTATTTGGAAACAGCCTCTTTACTAGTTAGAAATAAAGCTGCGTATTATTTAATTTATCTAAACCTAGCATATCAGTAATATTTATTTATTGTAGTATAAAATTTGTGAGCATTAGAGAAATTACAAAAAGATTGATGTTTTTTTATCCTTGAAGTGTTTAACATCATGAAATCAAATTATAATGTCTTTTTAAAGAAAAGATGTCTAGATAAACAATTTATGAATAATTTTATTTATATATGTTTATAGAAGATGTTGTGAGGATAATTGGCTCATCTCTATCTTCTTCTTTATTGGTACTTTTCTTTTGTATTGATGAATTTTACAAGTTTTTTTTTAAGTCAACTTTTTTGAGGACTTTCTATAAATAAAAAAACACAAGTATTCGCAGGGCAAAGTGGAAATAAAACGAAACCACAAGGGGGAATAAATTAAGAGGTGAAGGCAATGGGTAACAATCGTGAGTGCGTGGAGGCAAAGCTAAAGCCGAAAGCGAAGGCCGAAGTGGCAGACAAGACAAGGGAGATAATAAAAGGTGGATAAGCCCATGAAACATAACAGCCCCTATATGACCTTTCTACCCTTGTAATAATTATACTTTTGCTATTTAATTATTAACGTCTTGAGAAACTTCATCGTTGCTCCACGTGGACACCAGCTCTCTCTTGTTTTCTACAAGTGTCTGCTTTCCTCGGGAGCAGCATAGAAAAGCCTACAACTTAGAAAAACTACTAAGAAAGAAGTAAGCAGCCAGAACCCCACCTAAAAAGGGAGAGCGAGGGCTGGGCAGGTTTAAGGGTTTGTCTTAGGTTGGGGTGGTGACAGAAATTGATTGCTTGGATTGGTGGTTGTCGGGAGGAGATGTACGTAGTGTCTATGAGGAAGTCTTTCAAGGACTCTCTTAAAGTTCTTGAAGCTGATATCCAGCATGCTAATACCCTGTAAGAGTCTAAAGTTTGTATCTTTTCTGCTTGGTCTTTTGAGTTTGGTTCTTCTTTGTGGGTTTTGATTTTTGTGAAAATGGGTCCTTTTCCTATGGGTTTTCCTTTTTCTTTTAATGTGGGGTTTATCTAGTTGTACCAGTTGATATTATTATTGTTGTTGATGATGGTGGAGGTGGTAGTTGAAGGTTAATGCTATAGTATTGTCGTCTATCTTTTTCATTTTCCTTTTGCTACTCTGCTTATTAGATTGGGGGTGTGGTCAATGGTTTCATTTCAAATCGTTCTCTTTTCGTTTTCTGATGCAAACTCTATGCATTTCTGTCAATGACCCTATAAAGCTGTTCCATTTAACGATGATCTCTAACAAAATCCAATTTTTTCATTCTTCTATCGAAGTTGTTCTCTAATGAGTTCTCTATTCCCTACTTGTCTTCCTACATCTCTGCTTTTAGCTTGTCCTATTGATTTTTGTTTGATAAAATCTACGTTCATGCTATAAGTTTTGGACAAAGCGCAAGTTTTAGAATGCTACATTGAGGAAGGAAACAAATGCTTCCCTTTTCACTTCTGGATTACTTATTCGTGTTTGAGATTTTTATTTAACGTATCATCCAATGATTTCAGGGCTTAAGTTGAAATTTTTCTTCACTTATCACCGACTTGTGTGGGTCACCTTGCTTCCTACATTCATTAAGTGACTTCGCGTGTCTAGGGCTCCAGCTAATGCTTGTGATTGTATGGTATAGTTATCTGTCATAATCGGAACTCGGTGGGTTATCGATCATTTACCAGCCTCATTCTGCCATGTTTGTGTATTCTTGTGTTTATGTGTTGTCTAACTTATGTGTGTGATGTGATTAGGAATTAAGACTGTAGATTCATCTATGAAGACAAGATCCTTAGGTGGACTATTTTGTTAGGAATTTCTATTTTGTTTTTTGGCAAAATCGAACCCATTAAATCTCTTGATTGCTTGTACTGACTCGAAGTCAGAAGCTTATCTAAGCTAGAGTCTTGTAGATTTCTCATTTTCCTCTTTTGCCATGTGTATAATCATGATTTGTGTTTGCACATTGTCTTATCAAGTGTTGTTGATTTACACGTCTGCCAAAGAGACGTCTAAATTATGGTCCATTAACAATAAATTAATTCACAAAGAAGATGTGTTATGAGAACTTTAAGTTACAAAAGGGCAGTGAAATGTCATAAGCTTCCTTACCTAGCTCCAACTTTTCAGTCATAAGATGCAACTTCCGATCATTTACATGCAACTTTTTTGTCATGATAGTGTACTAGTGACAGAAAAGTTTTATGTCGATGATTGAAAGTTGCATTTGGAGGATTTCAGAGAAATTGGGCGAGGGGAATTCTAGATGTTTCACATTGCTCTTCCAAGTTAAAAGGCACATACAACTATTAGTTGATTTATAGCTTCTTTGTGAATTAGTTGGCTTATAGGTTCTTTATGAATTGTTTATTGTTATCGGATCCTAAATTTAATTGCCTTATGCATAATGAATTGGTGAAAATTATGCTCTAAATGGCTTATATTGTTTGCTGTGAATTTGACGTGCAGGGCTTCAGATTTTCAAAGAGAGTATGATGGCGCCTGTCTACAAATGAGAATGTCATACAGTCCAGCAGCACACCTATTTCTTTTTCTTGTTCAGTGGACAGACTGCCATCTTGCAGGTGCTCTTGGACTGTTAAGAATCTTAATTTATAAGGTCGGTATAATATCTTTTGATTATTGCTCCTTTAATATGTTTACTGTTTCATTCATATAATCATGCTAAGGCTGATACCTTAAATTGCAGGTTTATGTAGATGGCACAACTACCATGTCTACCCATGAAAGAAAAGCTAGTATTAGGGAGTTCTATGGTAGGTTCTGTTGGCTAAAGTAAATTTTGTTGTTATTGGTCTCTCAGCATTGCCCTATTAAATCAAAATTCCCTATGTGCGCAGCGGTAATTTATCCCTCAATATTGCAACTTCAAAGAGGGGTTACTGATTCAGAAGAAAAGAAACAGAAGGTAATATGTACGGAGAGATACCCAAAGAGAGATGATGAAGACCATAAACAGTACACAGATGCAGATATTGAAAGAGAAGAAGAATGTGGTATATGCATGGAGACAAATAGTAAGATTGTCATGCCCAATTGCAGCCATATGATGTGCTTGAAATGTTACCGGGAATGGTACTATCAGATTCTCTCTCTCTCTCCCCCTCTCTTCATCCAATGTCCAAATGTTTTGCCAATCTTAAGTCTGTCACTCTGAAGTTGAAGTCATTATGTTTGGTTGGCTATTCAAAGGTAGTTAATTTATTATCTGCATTTGTGCTGTGGTGATGAGGGTGAGCCTTGGAGCAGCTGGTAATGTTGCTCCTTTATGACTATAAAGGTCACAGGTTTATGTTACGGAAACAGCCTCTTTGTAAAAATACAAAGGGAAGGTTGCGTACATTATGAGTCTCCCTAGACCCCCACAAAGTGGGGAGTTTTGTGCACTAGGTACGTTGACATTTTGTGCTTTGGTGATCTTGCATCTTTTTGAATCTTGACCAAAGAGGTACTCCCCTGCATATAATTGCAATGATTAAACATTTTATGACATTGTCAAGCTTTCTTTAGATGACTCAAATTGGTAATGAATGTTATTACTTGGACTTTATTAATGGGTTGATTTTGAGTGCTGTTTTGTTTTGAACTTATGAAAAAAAAAGTAGCTATTTGAGCTTTTTTTATCTCATAGAACATCCTTTCCAACCATTATCTTACACGACATTCAACTGAAATTTGCTTAAAATGTAAGAGATGCACATGGATTTAGATGAGTGGACATCCATTTTTAAGAACCGATTCTGTAGATGAATTATGACTTTTTTGCGGGCTTATGTAATGTATGGATCATAAAGTATACATTTTGTGATGGCTTTGACGTGAGAGGGAAGTGGAGAAGAAGGGAGGCGTTATGGGAAGCAACATGAAATCATACTTGATGGTTAATCTTTGTATATGCCATGTTGTTGGCTTTTCTAATTATATTTAGTATTGGACTTGCTTGTCATGGTTTGTGGAATGGACAGTGTAGTGTTTGAATGTTAAGCATCACCAAATATGTGCGCCCTTTCATCTTTTGGTTGCAGGGGCTGAGGGCTGGGAAGTTGATGACTTGTATTTTCATTTTTTTCAAATATTTGGTTCCCCAATCTGCTTTCATTGGTCAAATTGAATATAAATTTCATAAATCGTGGATATTGGATATATATTTGACATCTGAACTTTTCATCCTTCTCTAGTTTTGTTTGCATGAAATTGCATAGCTATTTCTTCTAGTAGTCAGTCTGTCATTATGTTTGTCTGTTTGAACCCAACCAGCAAAATCATAATGGTTTGCAATGTATGGCAGGCGATCAAGGTCTCAGTCCTGCCCATTCTGTCGTGACAGTCTGAAGAGGGTAAACTCGGCAGATCTTTGGATATTCGTGGACAACAGAGAAATAGTTGATATGGAAACGGTGACAAGGGAGAATCTCAGAAGGCTTTACATGTATATTGACAAGTTACCTCTAATTGTTCCGGACACCCTTTTTGACACTTATGATTGCCATCTAAAATAAGCAAATTGCCATTACTTTGGATGAATAGTCCCCTTCTTTGCTCAAGATTGAGGCTGAGTGATTAGAATTTTTGGTCCTCCCGCCTCTAGTAAGAAGATTCCAACTTGAGTTACTGTGGGTTGGTTGGTGACGCCATAGACGCTAGCAACGGTGTTCGTAAGTTGTATCTAGCAGATTTGTACATGTTTTGTATAGGTTGAGACTTGCTTCTTAAAAGCCTTTTTATCTCTGTTTTTATGCCCCTTTCCTCCTGGAAGGGATAATCAAAGCTTGCAGCAACAGCACCCTTTAAGCTGTAGATTTGATTTGATTACATAGTGGAACTAGAAACTAATCGTTTAACTTTAGAGAATGAGAATGCGTGGTTTCACAACTAAGCAACGTATGTGTGCTGGCAGAATCTTATGGGAAAAACTGAAATTTCAGAAGTCGTTGCAGGTTTTTACTAATGCTATGAATACGGTGTGAAGCCAATATAGTTCATGATTCCATAAGCATTACAAGTTACGATAAGAGCTCACTGAGAATCATGGTCAAGTAAAAGTGATACTTGAAATAAGAATATTTACACTTAAAAGTTTTACATCTATATTATGTATATAATATTCAATATGTACATCAAATATAAGTGGAATTGAAAGAAAAGAGAATGAAATGAAAAACTTGGAATTCATTTAATAGAATATTCACTCAAATAGCATTGATTATAATTTTTATTTGGTGCAAAATTTTCATTATTGAAAGGAGTTGTATCATCTTTATCATTCAAATTAGACATGTTAATATTTTCACATAAAATATTATATTTTAAAGTTACTCTTTTTTTATCAAACTTGGTTCTTTAAAAACATAATTCGCTTAAAGATCTATAAGGTTAAGGCAAATTGGATCTATATAAATTCTTGTTTCATTAAAAGTCCTAGTAAATAAATAAAATTAAATTATTAATAAATTACAAAAATTGTATTTAACTTAATAATGGTAATAGCTTACTTTCTACAAAGCTTTAAGTTGTATTAAACAAAGATCAAATCGTTCAACTTTTTATGTTTCAATCTATTTTTTAATAAAATGAATGAATTTAAATATGCTTCAATTCTTTTCATACCTAGTTGCAATCACATATTGACTCATTTGAATTGCAAACCTTTACGATTATTAAATAACACTTTCGAATTGGTCTCATCAAGTAATTGTCAGACAATAAAAGAACACCTTTTTTATGAATGAAAACTTGTATTGTCATTTATAAGAAATTAGTACAAAGAGAAATGAAAATTTTTCAGCCTCTTCTACAAAATATAGAGAGGGCCAGTACATCGGAATCAATACTCCCCATAAAACACTACCATTTTATCCAAAATTTGATGTCCTTCCTTAAGCTTAAACCTTTAACATGTATCACTAAACATACATCTGCCTCTTGAGCATGACACTTTTCTCCTCTTGAGCATGACACTTTTCTCCTCTATTAACTTTCCTCTCCTAATTGTGTCTTACATCTTACATTTCTAGTTTGATGTCCATCATTTTAACAAACCAAGTAAGTTTATATTGGGTATTCCTCACTTCTCCTGCATACTTTACTTTTATTTGGCCATCCCTTCCTTTGATTCTCCATCTATTCCTTAATTCGCTACTCAGTTTCTTTTTTTTATTTTCCTTGCAGATTGTTAAGAACAACCTGGTTTCATCAATTAGCTCATATGTAAAGATAGATGAGTTTGAGGACTTCTCCTTAAACACTTTATTATTCCTCTCTTTCCACAAAGATCAAACCAGGTATATAAATGTTATATGGAATTGCCATCTTTTTTCTCCTAATGCATGTTTAATTTCTAAGCTCCATTTGGTGGTTTCTTTCCATGTATATGGTGATACTTCCATTATGCATTTCTATTTGACTACTTTCCATGCTTTTGCAAAGTATGGACAATTGAAAAGTAGATGATCATATGTTTCCTTATCAATGTTAAAAAAATGATGATTAATTTCCAACACGTAACAAAAGTGAAGAAATATATACTTAGATTAAGTTTGTTTCTTTGATGAATTACAATGGGCATTCCAAAATTACCAAACGCATCATTGTATACCTCCATTTATGAGCTAAGGACATCTTTCGTCATCTTATATGCAACAATTGTTGTGATAATTAATAGCATTCTCCTATTAACTTCACCTTTATTTGTAAAACTTAGTCTAAAATAGACAATTGGATTTAAAAATACTCTGGCTACAAACAATAGGGAGTAAAATTGTCTAATCTCTCATTAAGACTGTAAGATAAGCTGTATACAAAGAAGACATATTTTTCATATTATCCTTGATTGTTTCATTCGCCCTCTTTATGGCACCAAAAAATAATTTATTGTTACCTTCTCATTACTATTAGTTAGATGAAGTACTCTCATCAAAGGCTTATAAACTTGGATGATAAATTGATATTAGAACCAAAATACATGATCTTCAAGTATAATTATAAAAACCTCTATTCTAGTATTATACTTAACATACTGAGATGCAACTCATTTATCACTTATAAACATTTGTCTCAACTCTTATTTCATTAGAACAAAATACCAAAGTGATAAGAATTTAATAACAAGTCTTGTAATAGCAAGACGACATAAATTCCTACCATTAGTGAAACTATTTCTCATCAAATTCAGGATTTATGCTCAATTATAGATGAATTTGGTTACTTTTCCTGCTTTCTACACTTTCTTATCAATAATAGAAAAATATTTATAATATATATTTTTCAATATGATGTCAATAAAATGTGCATCACAAAAATTCTAATAAAAAGAATTGCAACTCTTTTGCAACCATTTTTTAGCTGCTTTATAAATAGAATTATTATCAGTGATGAATTGCACAATATTTTCAGGCCTAAGTTTATTCACAACTTCATTAAATGTCTAAAATAGATTATCAACGTTTCTATCAAGTCCAGATACATCAATAAATTTTAAAAACACCATCCCCATAGCAAAATAAACTAAAAAATTGATAATAGACTCATGTCTTTTATTTATCTAATCATCACACATAATTGAA
>JANZLX010000002.1:31556442-31574459 GCA_025531955.1 Erythroxylum orinocense
AAAATATTTAAAAATTATTGTTATTTCATATTAATTGTCATTATTATTTATTATTAAGATTTTTGAAAGCATAGTTGGTGTAAACAGTAAACTAGTACAGTGTACAGTACAATTGTATAATATACCAATATGGACTATTTTGCAAATTTTAAAAATTTTATGGATTATTTTATAAATTTAAAAAAATTTTTGAAACGGTACTCGATACCGACCGGTACCGATACAGTTTCGTTCCAGCGCTTAATCCGGTACCAAGTTCGGTACGGTACTCATAACTTTGGGTGTATAATATATAGATGATCAAGAAGAAGATAACATTTGTGAAGTGAAGAGATGAATGGTTTTGGAGATTGAAATTATTACACAAAATCTAAATGAAAATGACCTGGTCTGGTCATATATGTGATTACTTCCTCTGGAGTCTCTCTACCAATCCCCTCAAATCCTCTCGCCCAACAACTCAGTACCAACCCTGTCCTATTGCATCTTAGCCTTCTATTTATGTGGGTCCCACATAAATAGAAGGCTAAGATGCAACGGGACAGGATTGGTACTGAGTTGTTAGGCTAGAAGATCAACCCTCCTCGACCACTAGAGAGGGCCCATATTTTTTCATTAGTTTGCACTTTTCATTCAATAATATAATTTATAATTAATTTTAATTACCATGTTAATAAAGTTTCTTCATTTTTAAATTAAAGTGAATGAATTTAAACTTATAATAATAAAGTTTTTTATTACATTACTATTAATTTAGTTTCTTATAGTTAAAACTATATCTCATCCATAAAAATTTCAATAAATTCAATTCGAAATAATAATTATGTTTAAATTTTATAATTTTTTTAAATTATTATTTTATAAAAATTTTAGCAAAAAATTTAAACCTAACAAAATGCTTTGTATTGTAATATTTTAAATATTTTTTATTGTTCTTAATATTATAATTAAATGATCTTTTTTATATTAATTATGGTTATTATTTATAAGTGAAATATGTAAAAAAAAATATTAATAAAATAAATAAATTGTTGTTATTTTAAATTTTTACTGTTACAATTTTTTGAGACATGATTGATGTAAAATTATAAATTATTCAGTATAATATATTGAATGATTATTTTGCAATTTTAAAAAATTAAAAAAAAATATTTTATAAATTTAAAAATTACCCAAAATGATAGTCGATATTGATCAACTAAATTCAGTACCGATATCGGTATGTATTCATTGGAAGAGTTTTATGTTATTTCTCAATTTGATATATTTTTTTTTATTTTACAATTTGGTTCAATGTTAGATCGGTATTAGCTGATACTAGCATAAAATTCCGGTACCAATATAATACTATATACGGTAATGTTTTTTTGATCGATACAATTTGGTAATTTTAGAGACTTGAGAGGATTTATTTTATGTCGACTAATGCGGCACATCGCCTGGGCTCATGAATAAAGAAAGGATCACGATAAAAAAACGGACGGATAAGATCTTCTGTCGACTCATGCGGCACATCGCATGGGCTCATGAAGGTGGTACTTGAGAGATTAGTGACAAATTAACCTAAACAGGAGAAGTGTTCCGAAAAAGGACATCAAATTTCTGTGATGTGACCCATGCAAATTGCATTAGTTATTGGTTGCTGTTTCAAACAACAAATCTATAACTTCTCTTTCCTGATGACAGCACATAAACACCCTGCCCTCACTCATTAGTCCATCTTCTTCTCCCGCAGATTCAGTCTTCTCTCTTACTCTCTCTCGCTAGTTTTTAGCCGAACCCAGTCGGCTATACATACACTAAATTCCCTTCTTAGGATTCGGGCAATGGGCAAAGGTGGAGACAGGAGGCCATTGCCTGAGGAAGAAGCCGAAGGTGGAATGGCTGATGATTTCTTCTGGTCATACACAGACGAGCCTCATGCTTCTAGGAGACGACAGATCCTCTCTAAGTACCCTGAAATTAAACATCTTTTTGGCCCTGATCCTTGGGCTTTCTTCAAGGTTTCTTCTTTCTCCCTGAAATTTTGTGGCTTGATGCTTGAATGATGACTTTTAACTTTTTTGTTCATTGGATTTAGATCTGAGGCAATGTCGATTGATTGAATGGTTAATGGGGTTTATATGTTTTTGTAGTCTTCGTAATCTTCCGTTGTTAAACAGGAGTTTTTGGGATCTCTTCAACCACATTCTGTTTACCCAATTGACCAAAACAAGCTTTCTTTGATCCTCCAAGTTCTTTCTGTGAATTGAGAAGGGTTATACTCTTTTATTTCTTGCCAGGACTGATTATTTTAGGGAACCAGTTCTTCCTATATCTTTATTAAGTTCTTAGGGGAATGTTGATCCAGAGCCGTTTCTGATTTTCGTTGATAACAAAGTGATTTCGGAAGTATTCGATTTATTTCAAATCTTTTCCTATCTAAGTTCTTGGGCGAATATGAGCTATCTTGAACAGACTTTGTTCTCTATCTACAGATGATGACGAGCTGATGTTATATTGACCTGATTTTCTTGCGTTGTTCTTTTAACTACTTCTTAGGCAGTCGATATTAAATCTTTTCTGCTGCGGTTCCGTTACTGGCGTGAAAACTGGATTGCATGCTGATGTGCTATCATCTTAAGGGCAATGGTCTGTCTGCATTTGACTAAAATCGGTGCAAAATTCTTTTTGAACTTTTAGGCGAATTTGAATCACTGCAGCATACAAGTAAAAAATATTTTCTGGTAATTGGCACGCTGTCTATACTTTTCTGCGTGCTGGGTGCATGGACTTGTCTTTCGTTCATGTTTAAACAGATGCCCTTTTGCAAATCATGTTTAGAATGCCTGAAATCTGTTCATATTGGTCAAAAGAATTTCAATATCATTAACTAGGCATTAAACAAGCTGTAGACTGTGTTTAGAAATTGGTTTTAATGGAATACATGATGGTGGGACATCATGCTATGACTGTACGTTATTTGCTTGTAACAAGCACTTTTCTTTCCTGAGTATATGTGTGAAGGTCTCAAAGTGGTTGTGTTGCAGGTTACCGTGGTGGTTTTCCTGCAGCTGGGGACGGCTACATTGCTTCACAATTCTGGGTGGTTGAACATACTGGCAATAGCCTACTTCTTTGGTTCTTTCCTCAATCACAATCTTTTCTTAGCTATCCATGAGCTCAGCCACAATCTTGCTTTCTCAACACCAGTCTATAACCGATGGCTTGGGATTTTTGCTAACCTCCCTATTGGTGTACCTATGTCTGTGACCTTCCAAAAATATCACCTTGAGCACCATCGTTTCCAAGGAGTAGATGGTATAGATATGGACATTCCAAGCCATGCTGAAGCTCATCTTGTGAAGAATGCAATCACAAAATCAATATGGGTTATCTGCCAGCTCTTCTTCTATGCTTTGCGGCCATTGTTTCTTAAACCAAAACCTCCTGGTTGTTGGGAGTTTGGCAACCTGTTTGTTCAGTTACTCCTTGATGCGGGCATAGTTTACTTTTGGGGTTGGAGATCTTTTGCTTATTTGATCCTTTCCACATTTGTTGGAGGAGGGATGCACCCAATGGCTGGTCATTTTATCTCAGAGCATTATGTCTTCAATCCGGACCAAGAGACATATTCTTATTATGGTCCTTTAAACTTCCTAACCTGGCATGTTGGGTACCACAATGAACACCATGATTTCCCTAGGATTCCTGGAAACAAGCTTCACAAAGTTAAGGAGATAGCACCGGAATACTATGAGAGTTTAGACTCGTATAAATCTTGGAGCCAGGTCATATACATGTATATTAGGGATCGGACAGTTGGGCCCTATAGCCGGATGAAGAGAAAGGTTTCAAGTACTACAGAGAAATCGGAGTAGGCGTGTGCAGCTTCTCATTTTCTTTGCATTTCCATCCTTTCCTGGATAAGTTAACAAGAAAAAGGAAACAGAATCGGAATTTTTGTCTTGTTCAAGTGATAACGAACACGATTGTGCTTACTGGGTATTGGCATATGGTGTCAGAAATTCATTCATTGATTACTTGCCATTTAGAAGGAGCTATTTGTTTATTTCTTTGCATCCATAGAACAAATCAGATGATATAACCAAGCTCCTTATTCAGTTACCCTTGCCTCTTATTGTTGCTCATTTCTCCCTTACTTTCGGTGTCGTTACCTGTTTTGATGAACATGAGAACATCCATGTTTGCTGTTGCAATTTGTGGCAATACCATCCTTTCTATGTGCAATACCATCTTTTCTGAAAGTCATTGCCAGGACAAAAGCAGATCCCTGAGCTAAGATATTCAACAAACCTATCAATGTAAGATAAATTCTGTGAAATCATGAACCTCCTTGTAGGATGCTCAGGTAAGTGAAATCCTGATAAAAGTTATATGGCCTAGGCTTGATACCAAGGCAAGCAGTCATAGCAATAGCAAGAGAAATGTCTTTGCTCATAGAAGTGGAGAACCCTTGATAACAAGCAAAGATGAGACCTTATATCATGTGTTCAACAATATAATATGTAACATTAGATTGCCCTAGGTACCATACGATGTTGATCTAATTGTCCCTTTATAAAATCCACACAATTTTATTGTGCTAGAGTTTGAATTGAAAAATGGTTCTTTGACAACCATTTTTTGAAATAAATTCAAAGAAAAAGAATATTCAATAATGTAGAATAATAAGTTAAATTGTGTCCCATAATATGATGATATCATTAAAGCCAAAACTCTCGAAAGAGCATAAAAATATAATTTCTTTTCAATCATCAAACTTAATGTTGATTTAATTAATTTAATTCAATTAGAAATGTATTTTTAATTTATTATAACACTGATAACTTAAATTTAATTGGAAATTTATTTCTAATTACATATATTTTTTAATTAGAAACTCATTTTTAGTAATCAACTCATGAATATATTAATTTAAATTAATCATAAAATTATTTCTAAATAAGATTGAACTAATGAATTTTAATTTTATAGTTCACTTAGAAATTTATTTCTAAGTATCATTAAGTTCATTCATATTTTCAATAAATTTAAAAGCTCATTTTTAAATAAATAAATTTATTATGTGATTTATAAGTCTTTAACTTATTTTCCTATTCATCAAAATATTTACGTCCATACCAAAATTTCTGCACCAGCTGTAATATGTTGACAAATGATTAAGAGTTTGTCTTTCATAACATTGGTCTAAGGTTTAAGCCTTTAACTAATTGAAAGACAATTTATTTACTTTAACTAGGCTTCTATAAGCTTTTGGGGTTAGTTCGTACTTGGGCTACCCTCTCAACCCAGTAGGTATAATCCATTTTTTAATCATAATTGACTTATTAGTTAACTAATTGCTTAAGTAACATAAACAAATTAATTACTGTGCTGCCATTCACTGCCAACATTCAATGGTAGTCAGGAGCATGACAGGTGATCTGGCGAGAGAGGGTAACTGTTAAACCACCACCATCACTAGTCATCACGACATTCCGACAACAACCCTCTAGCCTATTGCTTGTTGCATATCCAGAACAATCCTCACCTGCACATTAACACCAAGTCTCATCTAGGATGTAAAAGTCAACAAATCCAAGACCACATCTTTCAACAATTGGTATAGATATGGATGTTGAATGTCTCTTAAAAAAGATATAAAGAAACCAACACAAATGAAGACCATACCTTGTTATCAGTGATTATTCTTTAGAGATGTCAAATTTGTTTCCTATAAATAAATACACCTATCTTTATGATAAATCATATCTTAAATATGATCTTCTAAAAGTCGTGACATTACAAATTCAAAGTTTCATATTATTAATTTATTATGTGTGAGTATCAGATAAATGTGTGCTTATCCATTATCTGATACTCCCACGTAATAAAGTTAATTGACTAGAAAGATAATGATTCTGCATTAACAATACTTGTCTATCATCTAATGCAACTAGCTTATTATAGGGATGGCAACGGGGCGGATATGGGACGGGTATGTCATCCCCCGTACGCCCCATGAACCTGCCTCCACCTCTATACCCGCCCCCATCTCTGTCGGGGATTTTTTTGGCACCCCCATACTCATACCTGTTGGGGGTTTGACCCCAATCAAGTACCCATTTATCTGCGCCTTTTTTTTTTAAAGATAAGCTTATTTAATATTGAATGTATATATCAAATATATATATATATAGATAAGCTTATTTAATATAAATGTATATATTAAATATATATATATAATGGGTATATAAGTATGTATATATATATATAATGGTAAAATTGTAATTACTATATAACGGGTAAACGGGTATGGGGGATAGTTTTGTTAACCCTCCATACCTGCCCCACGGGTAAAAATTTGCTCCTCATATTCGCCCCCGTTCGGATAATTTTATCGGATACCCATCGAATTTGAGTACAATTGCCATCCCTAACCTATTACAAGAGTATATTATCATACATCTATTAGAAGTATATGACTTCTCGACTACTGAATAGATCCTTTAGTGGATTTAGTATGTTATACCTTAGATCATTTATTGCATCAATCATCTTCTCATCTTATTATATAAACATTTTATATTCACACTACCTTCTAGATATAAGGTGGGCCCGTTTGAATATATCTTAATGAAAACATAGAATTGAAATGATCTTTCTTGTTTCTCAATCCTTTGAATCAAATTAACTTGCTTTTCTAGAATGTTCCATTATATTGAATAATTTATGATTTTTAGTAACATTTTTAGATAGCAAACATTAATTCAATTATCTGGAATTAGAGTCCTAGTAAAAACAATACTTTAAATTTAAGGTTCATATAGTATTAAAGGATCCTAACATAATATATTAAAGGATCCTAACACAAGATAAGTTGAGAATATGACTTATATTATCTTTATTGGTCAAAAATGCATACATGATATGATTAATATGTTACAGTATTGACTCTCTTTTATTAGAGCATATGTCTTTCCTTCAATATTATACAGATGATAGTTTAGGCATACCTAATGTATAACTTGAGTTTACTTATTTATTTATTTAATCCAGCCTTTAGAACTCACATCTTGCATTTTAAGACAAATTAGGCAAACAAATCATTTCTTTAAGTTATTTCATTACTAATAACCTCTACACCTTCATTGTAATTCACATCGACACTAGTGTGTTAAGCCTTGAGCTCTAGTTTATAATCTAAATAAATCACTTAAAACTTGTCTCATCTCCATTTCTACAAAATAATAAAGGTGATCACCCGTGTGGCAAGCCATCTCGTATCTATTTGGCATACTTCTTCTATCTAGAACTGAATATTCAACACTCGTGTAAAATTCATTATAGAACAGAATGCTTAATTCAAAATCAAGCATTCTTTTTTCATTTAAAATTCATTCTAAAAACTGTTGTTTAATTTTCAATTAAACATATACTACATCAAATGCTCAATAAAAAAGTATCATCATTGATAACAGGTATTATGAATAGTTGCTAGACATATTCATTTCTCTTTGCATTATTATAACCTTGAAATAGTTATAATTGATATCTATGTACTTGATTTGATATTGATATTTAAGTTGCCTAGTACTATATTTTATTATTCTTGTTCATACATAACATAGTGTGCATGAGATTATTAATTTTTTTGAAATAAAGAACCATCTTTATTTCTTATTCTTTTTGTGACATCTATAGACACTACACACTACTTAGGTGCTCACCTTTAGCAATTGACATCACAAAGACACTTTACTATCTTGCATATAAAAACTATTCAAATATTACATAAGTATATATGTAGCTTATAATAGTAAGAAAGCTTTACTTGAATGATACTTAGCGATCATAATTACAAAGGTGTATATAGCCTTATGCATATTCTTCATTTTGATCATGCTTTATAGAACATAATAGAAAAAACATGAAATGATAAAATTTCACATTTATTGTTGGAACTTTTAATATATCTAAGTGATCTTTTCCAATCATACTAAAATCATAGGACATGATTATAGTACTAATGCAATATACCACCTATGCCTAGACCATTTTATATCATAGATTGATTTTAACAATCTGAGCATGTACTTCTCTTGGTCCTTCTAAATGAAACTTAGTGGTTGTACCATATAAGATTCCTCCATCTAATTATTCATTTAAGAACATAGTCTTTATATCCATTTGAGGTATGTTAAGATCCATTCCTACTACTGAGGCTAGAATCAATCAAAATGATGCAATGTAACACCCTCTTACCGCAGAATACACACCGGGGCGTCCAAAGGTCATTCCGATACATATCCTACGATAAAAGCAAGCTACGTTCTAACATTTTATTCACTTCATATGGCATCGTATTAAAATTTGCTTCTAAAGCATCAATAAAAAAATTAACAATAATTTGAAACCGCACTAGAAAAAGCTCTGTTATGGACCCCACCCTTATCATAAGGGATTTGCCTTTTTTATTGATTCTTACGGATTGGATCAAAAATAATTCTTGAATGAGGTATTTAATTCCAGGATCCATTCCATTCAACCCCAATTTCCAATAAATGACACTTGTCAAAAATTCCTATAGCCATGTATCCAAAATTCCAATATTTGATAAGAAATTCTACTACTGGTTATTAGTCGGTCTGCCACTTGACATTTTTTCTAGTCCAGAATTTACTCCGAAAAATTTTAGAAAAATTTTCTAAAATTCTCCAAAATTACTAAATCACTAATTTCACTCTCCAAATAAATTTTTAATACCAATAACCCAAGAGTCTCAAACCAATCTCATTTATGACCAAATATGCCGGGAATGTCAATGAATGCATGTACAAGAATTTCATGTGCAATAAATTCATTTTTCACAATATATGTATGTCACTATATGCATGAACATGCAATTGCAGTTCTCATCTCTCATTAAACACCCATATTTACTATTTTACCCTTCCCGCTGGTACCGGGATATTACATGCAAACTTTACAACAAATGAGAATTTCTTCTCATAATTGATCTCTTTGATTATGCGTATCCTTTTTTTTATTAAACACCCTTTGTATCTTTCAAAATTGTCATCAATATTTTACTTAACATTTGAAGAAAACATTTTTTTCTTGATGGTTACATGCTTTTTCAAAAGATTATCCAAGTCTTATACTCAGATTAAACTTATTAAAGTTCATTCTTCCCCTATTATTATAATTCATTCATCCTTAATAAGACTAGATGCAACCTTTTCATATTCTTTGGCTTATTATTTTCTTTTCGAACTACTATAAAGTTTATTCCTTACAACTTTAAAATTATATAAGGAATAATATGCTTATAATATGAGTATAATGAAAATTCAAGAAACGAATCTCTCTACATTCATGTTATTCCCACTCAAATTAGATAGTGGTAAAGAGTTCCCACTAGGTTACAATTCTTTAATCAAAAACAAATTCATCATCTCTTAAATTTCCCCCATTTGGATCAATACCATCCTATTGGTCTTGTTTTACAAGATCATTATAATTTAGTCTCTTATATAGGGATAAGTTTTTAAATATCTTTTCTTGCTTTGAAAAATCATTGTATTAGAATGCAATATCCTGCTGGGAAAATTCAATTACTTTTTATTACTGTATTCACCTTTGAACAAATACTCTTCAGAACGTTTAAAAATATTTTTCAAAGATACTCTTCTTCTTCCTTTATTCCTATACTTATAAGACATAGGTAACTAACACATTATCAAGAAATTAGATTTGGTTCATTAGGTCTCTTACCTATTCTATATCTCATATTATTTTTGGATGTTATTTCTTAGGCATCCTATCAAGTACATATTTGATCATCCATGGCACTTCATTCCAATAAGTGATAAGCAAGTTTGCCTATACCATTGTAGACATAACCATAAGAAGAGTGTTGATTCTCATCTCTACACCACCGGATTGTTGGTGGATTCATATGATAGTTATTAGCTATCCATTCAATTTTCATCACATGTCCTCTCAAATTGATTGAAAAACTCCCTACACTTGATCAGTTCTTAAAGTTTTTATTAGATTTATTATATTGATTCTTAACTAAATGTATATGCTTTTTAAAACAATAGAATGTTTCACAGTTTGAGAATTAAATAAATATAACTATACTGAGTATAATTATTGATAAATATAACCCAAAAAATGATTTGTTTGCACAATTTGTCTTAATATACCAAATGTGAATTCTAAAGGGTGGATTAAATAAATAAACAAGTGAACTTAAGTTAGCCATTAGATATGCCTAAACTATCATTTGTACAATATTAAAGGAAAGATATATGCTCTAATAAAAGAGAGTCAATACTGTAACACATGAATCATACCATGTGTGCATCTTTGACCAATAAAGATAATATAAGTCATATTCTTAATTTGTATTCTACGAGGATTCTTTACGACTATGCGAACTTCAAATTTTAAGTACCCTTTTTACTTAGGTTCTAATTCTAGAGATTGAATTAATGTTTGCTATCTTAAAATATTACTAGAAAATTATGAATAATTTGATATAATAGGACATTCTAGAAAAGCAAGTTAGTTTGATTCAAAAGATTGAGAAACGAGGAAGATAGTTTCAATTTTATGTTTGCATCAAGATGTATTCAAAAGGGCCCACCTTCTATATAAAAGATAGTATGAATATAAAATATCTATATAATAAGAATGAGACAATGATTGATGCAATAAATAATCTAGGGTATAGCGTAATAAATCCACTTAAGGATCAATTCATTAGTTGAGAAATCATATACTTCTAATAGATGTATGAAAATATGCTCTTATAGTATGTTAGTCGCACGAGATATAAGATAAGTATTAGTAATGCATAATCATTATCTTTCTAGTCAATTAGCTTTATTATGTGTGAGTGAGAGATAATAGATAAGCATACATAATAAGTTAATAAAATGAAAAATTGTAATTGAAATGTCACAAATTTTAGAAAACCATATATAAGATATGATTTATTAGAAAGATAAGTGATTTTTTGATTAAAAAATTGAAATAACTACAAAAATATTTAGAAAGAGTTTCGCAAGTTTTGAAATTATACAAGTCTCTTATCTTATGAATTATATAAAAAATTTGTAGGTGATTTTTGTTTGGTTAGTGACATTAGTATGTATTCATTCTATTACATTTTCTGCAAATGGATTTTCTCTTACAAGAAGCATATATAAAGTTGTAATGAAGCAAAGCTAGTATGTCTAGAAGGACTAATGCCTAAGCATCATTCATGAGTTTTTTTGCAGTTTCTATAATCACTTACTCATTGCCACATCAATCGATAGGGCTTAAACTTTTCTAGATGAGTATAAAATTAAAAAAAACCAGAAAATTATGTATTGAAATAGAATGACTTTATTAAAAACAAATGCAATATACTAAGGAAGGGATATAATAGTTGTTGTTGGAAATTTATAAGTAAAATATTATTAATAATATTATTAATTATAATTAAAATATTATTAATTAAATTTAATAATTATTAAATATTATTAAATTTAAAATATATAAATATTCCAATAAAAATTGATTTAATAATTAAAATATATTTCAAATAAATATTAATTATTTATTTTATTAAAATAACATAATATTAAAATAAATATTATATAAGAGATTAAATAAATTTATTTAATTAAAAATAATTTATCTTTAAATTTTATCTGATATGTAATTATTATTAAGGATAAAAAAAATAACTACATTAATATTTACAATCAAATATATTTTTGTTTTTATTTATAAAAAAAAGGGGTCAAAAAATTAAAACAAAAACTGAAAAGTACAAAAATAAAATAAAATAAAAGTAGAACCATACAATAAACAACTGATTATCTGCAGCGAAACTCCAAGTTCTGATGCGTCCATAGTACATTCTCTAGCACCTAAGTTGCTCCTTAATTTCATCATATTCAGAGCTTGTCTGCAGAAGTAAGCCCTGAAACCTATTTGCCCAACTTCTTGCCTTCCTGTTTCACCCATCAGACACCAGTGCGTCTACCAACCATGCCACAGTTTTATTGTTACAACCCGTACAGGCAATGATTGTTCAATCTGTACATCTTAACCTGGCATGGGTTCCTCTCTCTTTTTTCTTTGTGAAGATTTGTACTGACAGACACTTCAGGGGCCGTCATTCGACTTTTGGATCATATCATAACCAAACCGTTTGGAGAAAGTGAAAGTCTCCATCTTTAGTCAAAATAAAACAATGGATAAACATGGGATGATATTAGACGACCCACAAACCAAAGGCCCTGAAGCAACGTCCTCCCAGTCCTCACAAAAAACCATTCCTAACTTGGATGAGTCACCGAGTAGAAATGTTCTTCAATTAAGATGCAACTCTACTTTCACTTTATTCCCATCAATACTTCCCCTTCTTTGCTCCTTAAACCCTTCAAAACCCTCAAGCCTCTCTGCTCCCTCTCAGACACCCACAAACTCGCTCTCACGCACTCCCTTCAAGCCCAGACCCTCCAGACTCTCGAATGGCCCTCACTCTGCCACCGACTCTCTCCCTTCACCTCAACTTCAATGGGCCATTCGGCTACCCAGACCGCGAACATACCCATTGGCCAGAGCTTGGGGGAGAGCCTGAAACTCCTCGACCAGACCGAGGCGGCATTGAACGTTATGGAATCTGGGCCTTTGAATCTTTCTGAGATCGAGGACATAAGGGCCATTGTCAATTCTGCGACTTCTGGGACTTTGCTCACTGTCGGTGAGCTATGTGTCGTGAGGCGGACTCTGAGTGCTGCAAGTGCCATTTTGGAGAAGTTGAAAGAAGAGAAGTACGGCATGCAATCTCTTTCTCTGTTTATTGAACATTTCGTATGTTTTTAATGCTTAGAGCTAGGCTGCCGACAAAGGGTCTAGTATGCTTGGTAGTATATATACGTAATATCTCTGAATTGAGCTAGTGGATTCTAGTTTCTTTTTTAGTTTGAAGGTATTTCCAACGGTTTCCTTTTTTAGTTTTCTCAAGAACTTCTACTGAAAGATGTCAGTGTTACATTCCATACCTTTTCAATGATGATTATGTGGAATCTAATCTTACATATGAATAGGTCTTTCCCTCTGCTTGAAATACTTCAAAGTTGCAATTTCCAGACAGGACTGGAGCAAAAAATAGCATTTTGCATAGACTGCAATCTTTCAATAATTCTTGATAAAGCCAGTGAAGACTTGGAGATCATTAGGTCTGAAAGGAAAGAAAACTTGGAAAATCTAGATCTTTTGTTGAAGGAAATATCAACTCGGATTTTTCAGGCGGGGGGTGTAGATAAACCACTGGTAACCAAGCGGCGTTCTAGGTTTTGTGTGGGAGTTAGAGCTTCACACAAATATTTAGTTCCAGACGGTGTGGTTCTAAATGTTAGTAGTTCTGGTGCAACGTATTTTATGGAGCCCAGTGAGGCAATGGAATTGAACAATTTGGAAGTCATGCTTTCCAATTCTGAGAAATCTGAGGAAATAGTCATATTAAGCCTACTGACCTCTGAAATTGCAGAATCGGGGACAGAAATCAAGCATTTGTTAGATGGATTTCAACAAATTGATCTTGCTTTTGCTAGAGCTGCTTATGCTTGCTCGGTTGCTGGGGTCCGTCCTATTCTAACTTTTCAAGGCCACGGAGTGTTATCCTGTGCCGGAGCAGAAGGTCCATTAACAGTAGATATAGAAGGTATACGACACCCATTGCTTCTTGGATCATCTAACAAAAGTTTGACTAATGTCCTTGGATCCAACTCTGTGGAGTTAACTGAGCCAGATAGGGTAAATGGTGTAATGGTTACTGGACATTTGTCAGACAACTTGACTGATTTTCCTGTGCCTATAAACATTAAAGTGGGATCTGGAATCAGAGTGGTTATCATCTCAGGACCTAATGCTGGGGGTAAAACTGCTTCAATGAAAACTCTTGGCATGGCTTCTATTATGTCAAAGGCAGGCTTGTTTTTACCTGCAAAGAATGTCCCAAGGCTTCCTTGGTTTGATCTTGTTCTGGCAGACATTGGGGACCACCAGGTACAAGTTACTTGTTCATGGGAAATTACTGCTCTGTTCTGTTTGTTGGCCCGTTCCATTCTGACTCCAATATTCTTTTATTGAAGTCTCTAGAACAAAGTCTCTCAACTTTCAGTGGACATATAACGCGGATTAGGAAGATCTTGGATGTGGCCTCAAAAGAATCGCTTGTTCTTATTGATGAAATCTGTAGTGGCACTGATCCTTCAGAAGGGGTGGCACTTTCAACCAGCATCTTGCAGTATCTAAAAGACCACATAAACTTAGGCATTGTGACTACTCATTATGCTGATTTAAGTCTCCTAAAAGATCAGGATGCTCAATTTGAAAATGCAGCTATGGAATTTTCTCTTGAAACTTTACAACCTACTTATCAAATCCTCTGGGGTAGTACTGGTGATTCAAATGCATTGAGCATTGCTAAACTAATGGGTTTCGATGCCAGTATTCTTGAACGTGCACAAAACTGGGTTGAGAAGTTAACTCCTGAAAAGCAACAGGAGCGAAATAGTTTGATCTATCAATCATTAATGGGGGAAAGAAACAAATTAGAAGCTCAGGCCCAGGAAGCTGCATTCCTTCATGCAGAAATTATGAAGCTTTACAATGAGGTAGAATTTATAACTTCCGACCAATCTTTACAGCTTTAATTTGTTATCTTTCTTTTATAATACTGCTATAAGTTCATATTTTGGTTCACAATATCACTGATAACTGATAAGTCATGAGCACTGGTGATTGGCACTTTGCTGTTGCATAATTTGTAGCCCTATTGAGACTTGATTCTCTTGTGTTAGCATTGACAAATTTTTGAACGATAACCAACTTCCTATAAATCAAGTACTTTTTTTGCCAATTTTAACCATGAAAGCCCGAGATAATAAGTGATTCTGCTCTTGCCTGTCTTGTTGCCTAGGTTTTCCAATGTGAATTATTCATGATGATATTCTCAAAAAAAAAAAAAATTCATGATGCCTAAAATAGGATGGATAGGAACCAGAAAATTGGAGTATATAATTTTCTGAACAGTGAGATTGAAAATAATAAAATATATCATACACGATTCTGGATTAATATTTATGGTGTGCTACCAGTTGTTTATGTTATCTCCTTTTCTACCTTGTTTCTCATTTTTTCTTAACATGATCAAGATTAAATATGAGGCAGAAGATCTTGATCAACGTGTGACAGCTCTAATGGAAAAGGAAGAACAGCAGGTTAGAGAAGAGCTAAAAGCAGCAAAATCTCAGATACATGATGTGGTTCAGGAATTTGAAAACAGACTCAAAACAGTGAGTCGAGATCAATTCAGTTCTCTTATTAGGGCATCCGAAGCTGAAATTGCTTCCATAGTCGAAGCACACCGTCCTAGGGATAATCTAGCTGTCAGAAAAGTTGATACTACTCCCTATACCCCACAGCTTGGGGAACAAGTCCAAGTGAAGGGACTGGGGGGGAAGTTAGCAACTGTAGTTGATGCACAGGCAGATGATGAGACAGTCTTAATCCAATCTGGTAAAGTGAGAGTTCGTGTGAAAAAGCACGACATCCGAGCAATTCCAATTAACAAAAGGCGAGATGCTACTGATTTAGCTGCGGGTTTAAAGAGACAGGTGTGTAGAATATCATACTACATAAATTATATAAACATATAATATTTTTGGGCTTCTCATTTCATTTTCATGTGTTTTTGTAAGTATCTAATGAAAGTTACAGAAAAGAGTCCTGAATAAGACAAACAAGCTGTGATAACAGGGTTTATTCCAGGGGCTTAGTTACAAAAGGCATCCAGATAGCCGACCCGAAAACTAACAGCAAAAGTTGGGAAAGTCTAATAAGATTATCCAAATGATCTCTCATATTTGCCTCTTGATCATCTTTCTATGTGTTTTAGGAAAAGCAGCCTTTGGTGATGAAAACAGAAGAGGAGATTTCTTATGGTCCGAGGGTGAAGACATCAAAGAACACTGTGGATCTTCGCGGAATGCGGGTGGAAGAGGCTGCTATCCAACTCAATATGGCCTTATCCGCGAGTGAGTCACGTTCTGTCATCTTTGTGATCCATGGGATGGGCAGTGGAGCTGTGAAGCAGCGTGCACTGGAGATATTGGGAAAGCATCCCCGTGTTGCCAAGTATGAACCAGAAAGCCCGTTGAATTTTGGCTGTACAGTTGCTTATATAAAATAGTATGTCATTTTTCATGGCTGGTGCCTTGGTCTTGGTGGATTATGATTAATGTGTTGGGTTGCACAATTAGTTATTTGAATTCTTTTTCCAAACAGATTGCCTGGGGTTATGGTTTTGCATAACTGAGTGGTATGTCAATCCTTTTATGGTTCTTACATTTGATCAAGTTTCATACAAGAAAATGAATCTACGAAGCCATTGTACTTGTAGCTTCTATGCATGCTATGAAATAGTATACTCTATACGGAGTATAATACAGTAAGACTTTGATAAATGAATATTCGATAAATTAATAATTTCGATTAAATAATAATTTTCTCTGGTTCTGGCGATGGCCAAAGAATAAAATAATAACCTTGTTAAATGCATAAGATAATAATTTTAAAAAAACTTCTTGAGGCCCATTAAAAATATAAAATAATAATTCATTAAATAATATGAAAATTACATATATAATTCATTAAATAAAACACTCCCTAAACAAATTTTATTTTAAATTTTATGTTTTTCTTAAAATATATATCTATAGTCAGTTGATTCTTCTTTTCATACGAACTGAATTTAATTTTATCTTTAACTTTTTGGAGGGCATAAACTACACTTGACAAATACTCTGTTGCCTTTTAAGAGTATTTCATGTTGTTGATTGACTAATAAAGAGATCAAATTTTTGTTGAATCCACTGTTGCAAATCTTTTTGACTTGAAGAGAGATGTTGATTTTTGTACTCACATAATGCTTTTCTCATCTCATCAGTTAACGTAGATTTTTTTACATCTTTCAAATGAGTAGCTATGGAAGAGAAGATATGATATATGAACTTTTATACTTTAGTATATGAAGTTGAAGTATATGTATCTATTTATAAACTTTATATAGTACTGTGTACTTGAAACAATTCACAACATTTCATATTCTAATGTACCTACATGCACTCTATTTTGAATTACGCTAATCTATTATTAATAAACTTATCTTTGACAAGATTAATAAACTTAGATATTGTAGCATCTCACCCCCTACGGGAAGGGTAGAATGGTAATTTGGTAAAGGGCTAAGCAGGTTTAGGATTTGTTGTGAACACTTCATGCATATGTCTACATGTATGTAGTGAAATGTGCACGTGAAAAATAACTGTACATGCATTCATGACATTCTCAGTATTTGTGCCTAATGAAATTTTGTTGTGGATAATGTGGTATTTGTGTTTAAAAACTTAATTGGAGTGATTCCTTGTGTGTTTTACATTTTAAGGAAAATTTAGGAATTTTTCTGAAATTTTTCGGGGAAATTTTTCGGACCGAAAAAAATCGTCAAGTGGCGAACCGATTGATTTTCGGTATCGAAAATTTCTATCCAATGGCACTACAATATTGGGTACATTATTTTGAACTTGAAATTGGAGCCATTGGAATTGAATGAGTCAAAGATTTATATTAGGGTTTCATTTTATTAAAAGTTATTTTTGTCCTTTTCTTATTTTGTCTTTTTCTTTTCAATGGACAAGTGTCCTAGTGACACATTTCCATTCAATTAATGCTTGCTTACTTCAATTTCGGTGGTTCCTTGATAAATGAATGAAAAAGATCAATTTTCCTTGCTTATTTCCCTCATCCATCCGAAAACTCCATCTTCTTCTTCCTTGGTTTTTTTTCCTTTGGCTTTAGCTAAATTGCTACTTTCCTCCACCTTAAGTGCTTCCCTTTCATACTTGCAAGCTTAAACCTCCTATTTTCCTTACTATGATGGTGATTGTGTATGTGGAGTG
>JANZLX010000002.1:31574559-31588937 GCA_025531955.1 Erythroxylum orinocense
TCAAGTGATCTTCTGGAAAGTTGTAGAGGAAGCAATTAGCTTGAAAATGAGATATAGCATGTTAATTTTGGATGTCAGAATTGGGAGTTATGAATTTTCAAAAACTGAACCTAAGTTAGGTCATTGACTAGTGATCAGGGCAGCAAATTGCATGACAGTTTTGAACTTGTTAAAGATGGAATTGGCTTTTAAGCCCTTAATGAAAATTGAAGTATGTTTTCTGATCTTTTCAGTGATATAAGGTAGAGATTTTTTTGACATTTGTGCAATGAGTTATGCTTGTTAGAAAATTGCTGTTCAGTTCAGGTGGTTTCAGTGGGCAGCATCATTAATTGAATTTTTTGACCTATGTAGCAATTGAATTTGCTTTCATATTGTCATGAAAGTTGTAGGTATTTTTTTGATCTTTCATTTGGCATAAAGCTTGTAATTTTTATCAAAGGGAATGAGAAGTTGTGGATTTTGGAAATGCTGCACTATTTGGAAACTCTATGACTAGGCAGTAGGTTCGATTGGATTTTTGACACCCTTAGGGTGAAATTGATTTTTGTGGTCTTCATGAAACTTGTAGAGTATTTCATGATCCTTCCAACGAGATATTATTTGTAATTTTCTGAGTTATGTGTAAAAAGTTATACAGGGTTGAAAATTGGACAGAAAAAGAGGGGAAAAGGGAAAGAAGGAGGAGTAGACCCTCGCTCGCTCGCGAGGGCAAGGGGAACCTCGCCCGTTAGCAAGGGCGAGGCGAGTTTAAGCTCGCCCGCTCGCGAGGGCGACGCCTCACCCTCGTGAGAAGGCGAGGTGGATCGCCTCGCCCCCGCGAGGCAAATTGATATATATATATATATTAATTGTTTTGTTTTGATTTTTGCATTCTTTCGGGAATAACTTTGTCGTCCGACATCCGATTGACCTGATTCTTGAGGCATCGGATTCGTAGAATATTTAATTTCATTTTATGAGAACTGAGGAATTTTTGGACGTGAAATTGACATGGATTGGTTAGGTCAAAGTACGGGGACCGGGTAATTGTTTTTATGGTCAGTGTTTTATTTATTTTTGGACCTACAGAGGTCCGAATTGAATGATTTTAGTTCCGTTAGATTTCTAATTTTTAGACGGAATTTATGTGAAAGTAATTTGTAGAAAAGGGCCGGGAATGTCACGAACATGCATTATACACTGTTTTAATCATCACATGTGCATTTTTAAATGTATCTGATTGCACAATTAGTAATCTGTGTCGGTGTTGACTATGATAGAGGCACATTTGGAGAATCAATCCACCGACGTGGCTGAGACTTCCTGACATTAGTTCGGAAGTTAGAGGTGAGCGACCTAGATGGTTCATTCAATTATTATATGTCCAATGTGGGGAATAATGGAGGGAATTGTGATTGTGTATGACTGTGGATTCCGGGCAGAAGGCCCGATGTATTAGGAGTTATGACATAGAAGTGTATCTGTTTGTGGCTCTGTGAGATGACTTGCTTCTACTGTGTAAAATTGTGATACATGAATTGATTGTACAGTTACTGTTTAATTGTGATGTGCTCAATTGTGATTGGTGGAATAATTGTTCTATATGAATACATTGTGAAATTGGATCATATGCATTTCATACACAAATGCATGAACAGATAATAACAATTGTGACTGGAGTCGCCATCGATACTGATAATGAGCCTTGAGCTCGAAGGGAGATAGTGCATAGCCTGAGGGCTCTCCTACTCCCAAGACGCGTCTATTGTGTATATGGGAAATTGCAAGCGCTCGGTCACAACACTGTAATAAAAATGGGAAAGTGTCACATGTGCATAGCATACATATTTGACTGAATGACTGAATACTTGAAATGGGAAAAAGGTAAGATTGTCGATTTGCTTGTATATAATGTTATGGTACCTCTGACTGTGTTACTACTGTGATTTGTTTGTGTGTCGCACGAATTGGGCGAACCATCGATGATGGTTCCTCTCTGAGTTCGCAAACTCACCCAAAATTGCAACTTATTTTTCAGGATCAAGAGTAGACCCCTAGCTCCAGAGAAACTGTAGAGCCGTGTAGATCAGATTGGTGAGAGAGGCTATGGCTCACAGGTCGGTCTGCTGGGATTCTTTTTGGATGATCTAGTTAGGACTGCTATTTTGTCTTGATTGTCTATAAGAGTTATGTAATGTTTTCGGAGGAATGTACAGATAGATAAGACTGACAGTTGTGTAAATTACTGAATTTGATGTAATGAAATGGAACACAATTTAGTTTTTAAAAAGTTGCAATTTACTATTAATGTTTTATTATTTTGATACCATGTGAAGTATAGTGGTGTTTGTCTGTAGTTCTCTCTTATCGTAGGATAGGTACCGGAATGACCTACGAGCGTTCTGGTGGGTACTCTACGATAAGGGAACGCTACAGATACAATTGACCATTATTAATTAATTGTTTATTTATTTTCTTTTCGTAGTTATAGAAAAAAATTAATTGTTTAATTTGACAAATATAATATACAAAATAAAAACTATTTTTTATTAATTTATTGATAAATTAATAATTCCGTATAAGGTAATAATTTTTCAAGTCCCAAAAATATTTATTTATAAAGGTTTTACTATATATTCACTTTTATGGAAGTAAGCTTTATATGGGTGTGTAGCCTACATTCGACGTTTATTGCATGGTGAGATGGGATCATGGGACTATACATATCCATTAGCATTCACATTTACAAGCTCCTTTAACAAGCACTTATCCGAAGTTATGTATTTGATGCTGTGAACTCACTGGGTGTGCAAATGGGCAAATAGGTAGAAACCGAATCTTGATTTATTGAACCAGTATGATTGAGCAAAATACTAGTCATATATTTCTCTTAATTAATCTGCCATGCTATTGACAATCAGAGAAGAGTTTAATATAGAAAACCAAGTTTAGCTCAATCATACTGTGGTTTATGACCATACCCAGTAGTAGTATACTTTATTATGCCTTTGCTCCTTTAAGTTCAATGGCTGCCAGTTGGTCGTACCCAACCAAGAGTGGATTTCCAATGAGGAGGCAGAGGAATATGGGCATCAACATCTGCTGCCCTCCCTGGGTCAGGTTCGCGAGCCAAGCCGCTCAGGTTGTTATGAAGCTCTGGAATATGGACATCAACATCTGCTGTCCTCCCTGGGTCAGGTTCACGAGCCAAGCCGCTCAGGTTGTTATGAAGCTCTTGGTAAGTACCGATATGAGAAAATGAGGGTTTGGGAGCAGGAGGGACTCTGCGACCAGAACATACTCCTATGATTAATGACACAGTTAAGGCTGTCAAAATCCATGATTTTAGTGTTGCCATTTTAAGGAGAGGCTGCGGCGGATGTGTGCTTGGGATGGTTTTGTTTTGTCCACTTTATACAGTGAATTCAAGGTGTTCGCCATGCTTTGGGCGTGAATAAGAATTGATTACGTCCTTATCCTAATGTCAGTCATACTCAGCGCATGCTTCGAGCGTGAATAACTATTGATTACGTCCTTATCCTGTTTCAGTCATACTCAGCGCATGCTTTGAGCGTGAATAAGAATTGGTTACGTCCTTTCCTATGTCACCCATCTTATTAAGTCAATGAGTTCATGGTCCGCCGTAGCCAACACCGGTCTTGGGAGGTTAATGCCGACCCAGGTCAACTGCAACAGTTTGCCTATCCGGGTCAGGCTCACGAGCCGAGTTGATTAGTTTATTGTCTGGTTCATCGTTAGTGCATGCCCCGACGAAACAAGACCTTGTATGCAACTTCACCTATTTCAGTCGGTTTCAAAACCCTGTACGTCATGGGGGAAACAAAGACTACGTGACCACAACACATAATCTTGATGCGATGGCTTTATCTTGGTAGTTTATGTAGTGAAAGGCATAAGTGTTTCCATTGAACATGCTCTTGGTATTGGGTATTAGTATACACATTATAATCAAAACATGCTCTTGGGATCGGGCTTTAAGCTGAAGAATGATTAGGTTTGTTCTGTCAATGCCAATATGTTGTTATTATTTAACAATAATTTGTCAAATAAGCTAGCAAAATGTGAAAGATCAAGTTTCATAGAAGAACAAAATAAATAAAAAATGAACAAAAAAGACAAAGTGAAACACTTATGGAATTCAAGAGAGTTTCAAGGCAATTCATATCAAATATAGCAAGAACAAGAAAGATTATAGTCTTTCCATAAAAAGAAAGATTATAGTAGTGTAACGACTTATTGTATTCTTATCCAAATCATTTTAATGAATTAGGTTTTAACCATTGTATGATTATTTAAATGTAGGTATAACACAAAATCCTTTCATAATCAAGAGAATTTTTATTTTGAATTTTAAACAAAATATTTTTCATCTTTCAGCAAACTTTGAAAAACTTTTTAACTAGTTTGAATCAAAAAAAATATTATCAAAATGAGGTATTTTGATACTTTTGAAAATTTTCAAGTGTTGAAAATTAATGGCTTTGTATGGATTCAATTAACCAAAGGGTTTTTTTTAATTAGTATAAATCTTTTAGAAACAAAATGAGTGATTTGGTTTGACAATAGTAAGAATATCGGATAGTCGATGAGATAACCAATTAGTCAAAGATTTTTACTTGACTAATCGATGGTATTTTTCAAAATTTATAGAACATGTACATTTCGTTAAGCCGGTGGTTTGATTAGCCAATACCCTAGTCAAACGTGTTTAAGCTAGCTGATTAGCCTAGAAATTAAATATTACAAAGGCTAGTTTATATGTTTAATGACTACTAAAAGTATTTTTGGGTTTAGATAGACCAAAATTCAGTTGAAACAAGAATTTTTGGGATACTATAGAGATGTTAGAAGCTTGAGAGACTAAAAACTACATTTTAATTATATATGTACATTTCATAAACCATATTGAGTCCTAGCTCTCATTAGTGTAAACAAAAAAGGAAGATTGTAGAAATTAGGAAGAACTAGGGTAATTACTGAGGGTTCCTTAAAAACTTGAACAAGAGTTGTAAAGAATTAACCTTCACGTATAACAAAGGAAGAAGAGTAAGAGTCCTCTTATCTGTAGGAAAGATGTGTATAAAAAATTATTTTTCACTCATTGAACAAAGAGAGAGAGAGAGAGGTAGATTTTTAAGTGAAGCTTAGAGAATAAATGTTGGCCAACAATTGTTTGACTAAATCACTATAAGTTAATTTTGCATTTCTTTCCCTAGTCTCTTTATCATTATTGTATTTGCCACTAAAATTTATTTATTTATGGTTTCTTAAATAAATCTATATATGCATATTGCAATAGCATATTCATATTCTTACATAATTTATTTAATAGTCTTTAAATAGGCCAAAAAGTATACATACATTATTCATTCTCTTTTTATGGGTCACCAAAGACTAACAATTGGAATCAAAGTGGTCTCATTCATTTTAAATAGATTTCTAGTAAATTTTGGTTAAAGATCACATTTTTTTTTATCTCCTTTTACTCAAGGTGATCAATGTATAAGTAGATCCCTTTTCTTTAAAGGTGACAATTACATATGTTAGAAAAAATATAACAAAATATTTCCTTTTAATCAAAAGGGTTGATCTTCTAGAGAATAATTTATGCCCCAATGAAAAATATGGTTGTAGATAAGGTAAAGACTAAGATGAAAAAAAATAAAAGCGAGTGGAGCAACGTGAAACTACCTATGAGATATGAGACACATTTAAAATCATACATAAGGGCATTAATTAAGTAAAAAGGAACAAAATGGGTTTATTAGGGCATTAATATAAGCCATTTCATATATAGAAAATAAGTTTATTTCTAATACATATAATCACTTCATTTATATCATTAATGCTCTAAAAAGTCATAAAAATACTTGTAATATAATTGAATTAGTGAGAAAATTACTTATTTATTTGCCAAAGGATTAGGAGATAAAAAAGACAATCACATAAGAAACAAAAAATTTAAGCACCTTGTCATTAAAAGAGTTAATCGCACTATACCTCACTTGTGAGATGTGGATAAAAGAATCACATGAAGATGAAGTGGATCTAAAAATAAAGGGTGTGTCTTTTAAAATCTTTAACGATGAGAAGACTTTCACAAGTGAAAGTGATGAGAATGACATAAAGCTCATCACAAAGATATTCAAGTTCTTAAAGAAGAAGGGATAAAAATTTAAAGAAAAAGAAGCACTTAAAACTATAAAAGATGACACTAATAATTCTATAATGATAGGATGTTAAAATTTCATGTAATAAGTTAGTGAATTTCTATAGACTATGAGCATGAAAAGGAAGAAAGTCTCTTCCAAATATAAAAAGGCTAAAAAACTCTTAGTTACACGCACAATTGAGAATGATAAATTAAAATATGATATGCATGACATGATATAATTTAAAAGTATTATAATTAATAATGACAATAAGTATGATTTATTATATAAAATAAGGAATTTAAGGATGTCTTCTAATCATCTATTTTTCAAGTTCATTTTTATAAAAAAAAAACTAAAATGCATGTTTAGAGCCTAAAAGAGCTCGAGTAATAGATGAAAAAATGAATTATTTGTCTTGGGCTTAAAATAAAAGAAAGCCCACACATTAATAGAACACGTACCATTGTATAAACTTTCACGCATCCCAAGTATAAGATTACTTTTTAAATTTTTCATAAAAAATTAGTAACTTTTTCTTACCATCTCTACTAACTTGACCATCAGGGAGCAAACATTAAAAATAAGTTTACCATTTGGCTTTGTAGGCCTAAAGGAAGATAGAGAAAGCCTTAACTAGAGACATAACTCACCATAAGCTTATAAATCAAGCATGGAGTTTAGACAATAAATTGATTTACACTAGGGATATCTAAATTTACACAAACTAATTCACACGAGGCCCATCTAAATTTATAATCTATTATTTGTTGCCTACTATGGGGGTCGAGATTAATTGATGTTAAGAAGCTTATAATTAGTAATCATAGATCCATATCCCCTTTAATAATATAGTATGGAACCAACAGACTCCCATCCTCGACCTTCACAACTTCCTTCTAACTTTGATTATGCAAGTCTTCTAATAACACCTTAAGAGTTTACAAAAATAACTACATTCATTAACCGTAACTAATGCGTGATATGCTATATGTTTTAAATCCAAAGGTGCACGATGTAATTGTAGCTAGCACTAACAAATATGAGTTGATCTAACAAGGACTACAAATACCAGTAATGGCCTCTTTTCTATTATCTAACTACCAAATAAGATGAAGATTTAATTTAAAACTAAACTAAACTAAAACTCAACACAATAATGAATTAAGACAAATATAACACAAAGATTAATCCAATATCGAATAGCTAGTACCTAGGCTCGAATCCCCTAAGAATCTCTTAAGCATTAACCTTTTATCATGTAATTCAATTATTGATCTTTGGATTGTGGAAATTACTATCTTATGTTAATATCTTTCTCAAGAATATTAGCAACTAATCCTTAGTTGATTAACTAAAACCTCTTTCCAGTTAAAACATTTAAGATCACATTATTCGATTCGTGAATTTCTCTATTGGATTTGATCCTAATCTAGAGGATTTATATTAACCTATCTCTAAGTTTATATGCAAATCTTTCCAATTATGGTAGAACTATTCATATAAGAAGATTTCTCATTCACAATCATATGAAATCAAACATTGAACTAATATCTTAGACATTAATTCATGACCAAAAATGCATAATTGAATTTCAATGAATTAATTAATAAAATTTCATTAAGTAAAGAATCAATTCATATTATCCATCCTTACTTAGGGTTCATCCTACCTAAGCATTAAACGAACTTAGTTCCTAAACATATAAAACGAAACAAACATCAAAATTTCAAAATAATATCAAAAGGAAAATAATCCATATATATGTATATCCCCTTTTTCTCTAATGAAACCCTCTTAAATCGGTGATAAAAGGTTGCTTTCTATCAGATTTCTTGAAGTAATCTTCATTTTTTTCTTATCTTAGGTTTATAATCATGTCTCCATCTTTAGATGTGGTTGTGACTTTTGACTCTAACTGTTTCCTCTTTGAATCCTCTTCATAATTTCCTTCTAGATTATGAAATTAAGATTTTTGGATTATACATAGTCTGTCACACGGTTATGTGAGTGACCTTGTATCTAAAAAAACTTAAATATCATGACTTTACATGTTCTCAGTAGCTTACATAGGCATAGGACACGACTGTGCATGTTACTTATATGGGCGTGTATCTCCACATAGGCAAAAATAAAGTCCTTAAGGCTTTACACATTTATAGTCTCTTACACAATCCCTTTACACATTCATGTATGTTACTCCAATCGTTGTATACATCTTCATATAGGCACATATCTCAAAAACAACTCCAATTCTTTCATTTTGTGCCACAATTTTCTCCTAAATTTTCTCCTTTTCCTCTATAAAAGCAATTGAGATGAGAAAACACACTTGAAATAAAACAAGTACCAAAAATAACATCAAACTATCTAATAAGCAAAACGCTCTCAATATGGACATAGAGACATAACACATTAATCTTTTATCAGTAACTTTCCATTCCAAACCCACAATTATAAAGACTCATGAGATTAAGTCTAAACCACTTTAAAATTCATAATAAGCAAAGGCAATACAAAATGAAGCTTATCATATCAAACTGATAAGTCATGAAAGGTCGATAAATTTAAACAATGAATAAGCTTCACCTACTACATACTAATATAGATTGACTTCTTCTAATGTGTCACAAGATTAAGACCAAGGTAACATATATGTTTACTTTAATGACTTTTTTTTAATAAACATACTACTATAACCCTCACTTCCAAAATTAAAAATTTCACCATTGGAGCCTTACAATGGAATGATGGATTTGCATGGTGTCCAAATAGAGGCTAGGGTTGCTGCCGACTTTTTCATCTACTTTAACATGCATAAATAGAGTTTGGTGCCATATGCTTTCTATAGACTTAATAATAAGCTTTAAATAATTAAAAATAATTAATTTAAGACTCACTTTGCTAGAAATCAATGTAAAACTCGTGATTAGACACAATTTAAAGTAATATAAAGATCAAGTGAAACCATTCAAGATTACACAAAGTGGTCGAGTCTTAGAAACAAGCAAATACCTAACCTCAATACTTCGATCACGATTTGAGAAGTGTTTAAATATACACTAGCTCTTATGGAAGTCTTTGTAAATGGAAAAGATACATACTTTTTTAGATGTACAAGAAAGGGCACAAAGATAAATTCATTTAGAGGAATCAAAATTATCTATAGAGCATACAAATAGTTTTAAAAGCATAGAAAGCAATGCTAATACAAAGAGCAATGTGCATTACAAACATAGGAAAAATAGGATTATAGACCTATTAAAAGAAATACAGTTGTTAAATACGTCAAGAAAGAGAGTAGACTTTGAGGAAAAGTAGAGATTAAGCTAATTGCATTGAACACATCTCTTAACCATGTATTTAAGTTCATTAAGGAAAAATATCTACAAAATTCCCTTGTTCAATGCCACTAGTGAGACAACAAAAAATTATGTAGATTCTATTGAGATTAGAATCACGACACTAAAGAATGAAAAAACATTAGATGTATTATTTGGAAGCCCCTATTTCGTAGACATTTAGAATAATTCATAAGAAAGGATAAGGATGTTCATTAAAAAAAGCTTCTATTGCGTAGGCATGATCAACTAGTAGTCATCCAAAGGTCACAAGCACTAAATCAAGGAAGAAGGGATCATAGACCCATATAGGTTAAAAATATAATTCTTGGAAGAGGTAGCTATATTAGTAGGTTAATGTACATATGATACACCCAAGTTTAAATTATAACAGACATTGAGATTAAATGGAAACATATAAAGAGACAAATAATATTCAATGAAGAAGAGGATTTAGGCCAGTGTAATCCATATAAAGTTGTGGTGGTTATCAAGGTGAACATTGTAAATACTTTGCAACAAAGTGAATTTTGATGGATAATGGAAGCTTTATAGATCCATTCAAGGCGATGGACTAGGTCCATAACAACTGTGACAACTTCTTTCCCTCTAATTAGCTTTGGTGAATATATTATTCTACCCCAGATGAGTGAAAATCTAATCAAACGCCATGAGGGTTCTATGAATCACATTAGGGTTATACAACTTTATATCATAAGATACTATGATGAAGCTATTTAAGGCTAGCTATGAGAAAGAACATAATAGATTATGTTAGAACATATTATAAATGTTAAAAGAATTCACATTTCCACCATCTACCTTTTTCATACCCCCTCACTTATTTCATCTCCAATACCATTCACATAGTGAAGTATTGATATTCTAGGCGCATTTCCACCAATCATCAGATAGTTCATGTTCATTATGGTGATGGAGGATTACTTCACTTAATAGGCATAAGTTGAGTCTTGCCCAATTATAACATGGAAAATAGTGGTCTTATGAGCCAAATAATGTACATATATTTCTTTCCTTTAACCATTTTGATAGATAATGGTATAAATTTTATTTTCGCAAGCTTAAAGTAACTTTGTGATTCCTATAATTTCAAACAAAATTTACATTTTTTGCATGTTCACGGATTAATGGGCTAGCACAAATCAACAAGACCATATTACAAGGTTTCAAAGTAAGGGTAGACTAAGGACAACATGCATGGAAGATGAGATGTAGAGTATTCTTTAGAGTTGTCAAACAACTCTGAGAAAAATCACATGAAAATCCCTTTTAGCTTAGTATATGTTATGAAAGCCTTAATCCTAATTAGGTCTATCACTAATAAATCAAAGATGAGAGTAAAGCTTGACTTAATAGAGCACGGAAGAAAAGAGACAAACTTGAAGAACCCTTCATATTAATAATAAGTCAAGATTTTTAATTAAAAAAAGTCGATAACATGTCAATTTAGGGTTCAAATAGAAAGATTTTTACAATGTTACATTTCTTTATGAATGTTACCAAATATTAGTGTTTAAGTTAAATTTTAGTAAAAATATTTGAGTTAAAACTATCCCTTTTGTTGGAAACTAACTTTTGTCAAATCATAGGCATAGTGAAAAAAAATAATTTTTACAAATTTTCCAACCAAATCTCTTTAATTGAATAACTTGAAAACATAAATCATTAATAAGATATTGACTCATATCTAATTTAAATTCCTCCAAAATTTCTTTTCTAGTTATCAACAACAAAATATCTACATGTCTAACCTCTATAGTATCCATATAGTAGTGGAAAAGAACTCAATGCTTGGGGAAAAAGACATAAGTGCTAACTCCCTTTTACCTTTTTCTATTTTTTAAAAACAGACATTAGGGTTTCTTTCTTATTGAGATTAAGCTTCCTAATTATACATAAAGTCTAAGTCTAATTATAATTAGTTTAATAAAATTAATTATCTCATATTTGATTCTTGAAGTTTTTCAAACTTCATAATTAAGTATAACTTAACATAAATAGATTTTTCACTTTTAAACTGCTCTTTATATGTGAGCCATTAGATTTTTAGTATGTTAGCAATGATTATTTTCTAATTGAAGTAATCATATATCAAGATTAAGATGACATTTAAATCTTGATTCTCTAATTAAAAATAACTTCAATTAAATTATTAAGGATTAAAGAAGCATCTTCATGTCCAACCCTAGATTCTTGAGTGAAAAAGGAGTTTTGATGTGTGTTTTCTTCAAAGTAGGCCAAAAGTCCTAAAAAATTAGGACTTTCACATTTAAACATATTTTAATCCACCTAGGGCTTGATTTAGGACATAACCATAGCCTAAGCCATATGCCTTATTATTTTCTTCAGTTGATAGAAAAGAACTTTGGCATGAACATATCAGTAAGGTGTAAATCTTCTAATTTCTTTGAGATTAATACCAAGCTTACTACACAACTGTGTCTCTCAACCATAGGTCTTCCTGTTTCTTCTTTAACTTGCACAAAGTTTCTTACACCACTTTACACCCTAAAATTACTAAAATATAACTCATTACACCCTAAACATAGGAGCTTATTTAGACCTTTTGTGAAACTTTAAAGTGAAAACTAACACATTTAGCTAATATTTTTAAAATCACATCAATGTTTAGGAAGTCCAAATTGGCTAATTATGAAATTAAATAGGATAAATTTATGACCCATATATTAAGAACTACTAAAAACTTAACACAATTAGGATTTAGAGTATTACCAATATCATTTTAAAAATATTGGAAATTAATGTGATACCATTGATAACTGTAAGGACTAATTTAGACATTTTAAGAAATGTTCAAGGGCAATTGGTATCTTTTACCAATAAATAACAAATAAAAGATATATGAGAAAAGGGTTCAAAAAATTAAGCTAACATGTGTTAGAAATTATACATTGACTCTTTTAACATTATTTTTTAAGTCTTTAATATAATTATGTTATGGAAACATAATTTATTTTACATAGAGTGACAACTATATTTTCAATATTCACTTATTTATAAGCATGCTTGGTGAAAAAATTGTTTAGTTCTATTTTGATATTTTTAATATTTAAAATTTAAACTTATGCTTAATAGAGGCTAAATAAAGATATAAGAAAATAAGAGTAAATAAAAAATGAAGGAGATACTACAATTTTCAAAAGACTTTTTAGTTGTATAATTTATGTTATCTAAAAATATTAGATAATATTTAAAAATGCACAGTAAGACTTATACAACAATCTTATGAATATCATATCGACTTCGTACCAGATTTGATTATGATGCAGTACGATACTAGTACTAGTACTGGTCAATATCATATATCATTTTGGATTTTTTAATTATAAATAATTTCTAAATTTTATGAAATTGAAAAATAATTCCTTAATATATAATGTTTTTTATTTTACTTCAATTGTTGGGCCCCGATTCATAATAAGCATGTTTAAATTATTTTGAGGTTTTAGTTTGATAATTTTAATTTGATTGGAATAAAATGAGGATTTTATTGCCTAAGTTATGATTATTTAATGAAGGATTTAGTGAAATTAGATTTGTTGATAAATTATATTTTGTGGGATATTATGAGTATTAAAAGGAATTATATGAATTGAAAGTTTTATGAGTTATTAGAATTTAAATGGAATAAGTTTTAATTGAAAGAGCAATTAGGAAGTTAAATATGGTTCTGGGCTTTATAGTCATTTATATTGAAAATAAATGAAGAAGCATGGAAATTGGGCTTGGGTCCATGTAATGAGCAAATAAATGAGAATATAAAGAGAAATGGAAGCTTAGGTTATTAGTTATGGGCTATTAGCCCTTTTCTATCTCATTTAAAGGAAGAAGATGAAGTGTTGTAGTATGACTTAGTGAGGCCCACGAAATTGGTTAGTTTAGGTTATTAGTTAAGTAAGTTAGTAAGTTGTAGGAGAAGAGTGAAAACAAAATGAAAAAAATAGAATGAAGAGATTTTGGGCTAGAGCCCATTAGGGTTTTAAAGTGAATGAAATGAAGGAGTAAAAGAAACAATTGGACTTGTTAAATGACTTTTAAGTGGGAGGCCCACAAAATAGCTTAGGTTAGTTAAGTTAGAAAGTTTGTGAAGAATTGATGAAGGATAGAAGTTTGTGGGCTAGAGCCCATTGAAGTAAGTTAGTAGGAAATTAAAAGAAGAAAAGAATGAAAAAAAACAAATTAAAAAGAAAGGAGAGAAGCATGATTGTCGTATGGGTTAGTGAGTGGACAAAAAAAATTGAAGGCATAAGGAGAGCATGCTGTTGTCGTTTTAGCTTAGTAGAAAGGTGAGATTTTTAAGTGAGTTTTCTAGAACCCACGAAACTCTTCAAGAAGGGATGAAGCTCGTTATTTTCAAACAATAGAGAAGAAAGTGTCGCAAGCTAGAAGAAGAAAAGAAGAGAAGAGAAGATTCGGCCAAGACAAAGAAGAAGAAAGAAGAAGAAGAAGAGAAGAAGAGGTAGGTTGTTAAGTTAGTTTCCTTAAGCTTTGAGAGAAGAAGCTCACGAAAATGCAAAGAGGAGAGAGAGAGGAAGAGTTCGTGGGTGTTAAGAAGGTAAGATGAATTTCAAAATTTTCATGGTTCTATTGCTTGGGTGTCTCTTTTTCTTGCTTATTCATGGTAGATTGAAGAGTTGATTTAGTGGGTTGTAAAATCTGATTTTCGTGGGGTTGTTCTAAGTTAGAGATTTTCAAATCTTTGTGGGTTATGTAGATAAGTTTTGATGTTAATGGTTAGGTTAAAGTATGGGTAAGGTGTTATTGAATGAATATCATGTTTTCCTTTGTTCTTAAATTTTCCAGCATAGTTTATGTTTGTAAATTCATGGTTTTCTAGTAG
>JANZLX010000002.1:31592498-31604662 GCA_025531955.1 Erythroxylum orinocense
AATTATGTATGGATGATGTTGAGTGGAAGTATGAATTTGCGTATATATATAAGGTTGAGTTGAAATTAGGTATACTTAAGGAAGTTATCGATTTGATATGATTATTTTGATTGTGAATTGTTGTTACATACATATATATAAGTGAGATGTGATATGGAAAAGGAATATAGAAATGGTATGAGACTTTAAGCTTCATGAATTCTTTGGATTACGCTCACATTTGTATGAAAAGCAATAATACACATATATTTTATGGTTCAAGGTTTGGACTCCGAAAACGAGGCCCAACATGTTTGGTATCAGAGCAAGAAGAGATTGCAAGAAACCACGCTCAAGTATAATGGTATTTTGTTAAGAGTTGAATTTCGGAAACGGGATCCAACAGAAACAATGAATGTGTACCAAAGATTGACATCGTGGAATTCATTAAGCATATATTTTTTTCAAACATTCGTTCAAATTACTTTTGCAAAACTTTCTTGTTCATATAAAAAAATTATTTTAAAGTACTCATATCTGCTTTATAGACAATGAGCTAGAAAAATCCAATGAATTCTTGATGAATCATTCCTAACAAGGAATTGGTTTCTAATAATTGTAAGACTTGCATGCATCTATATTCACTAAGGTTTCTCTTAAAATTCTTGTCATTTTGGAGACAATTTGTCAAGATATCTTTAAGAGAAATATCTAGCCTTATCATTTTAAGATCTATCCAAGAACTTAATTCATGCAGTCAATCTCTCTATTTTGTTGGTGGGATATCATCAAAAGTGAATCATGGTCTTGAAGTAGGTTTATAGACAAGAGTTACTTATGATCTTACTGGTTCAGTTATTAACTCTGCATCTTCAACTTCTAGTTCAACTTTTGTATATGGTTGAGAAGAATGCGGAACATCCATCATCATTTGAGATATTTGAGTGAGATCTATAATCTGTTCAAAGCTTTTCGTAAAAGTATGAATATCAGCGCTATCTAGAACTATATGACTTTTAGATCTATCTGGAACTAGTTGTAAGGATAGCTATGAATTATTGATTGGGCATAAGATATTTTGTTATGTTCAGGGAAGGTCTTTCTTTTGGTGCAGTTTTGATTTGTAATGGTTGAGAAGTTGATGGAATGTCTCTTATTGGTAAGTTTGGCTTGGAAGGTTTTGAAGGTTCTGTAAGGGTTTGTTTGAATAATGGATAGGACATTTTGAAGACTTTTAAATAGTTAGTAGCTTTAGGATATGATGAAGTGTTATAAGTACGTCTTATAGTTGGAAATGTTGAGGGGTATAATTCATATATAGCTCTTAATTGTTATTTAATAATATCTAACTCAATTCTTTTGTGTTCTTCTAAAACTTTTTGTAGTTCTCTTTTTTTTTCTTGGAGAAATTTGGTCCATAATAATGTTGGTCAATATATGTTCTCAAATCAGAATCAAATTGGTAGCTTGACTGAGTAGTCATTGATGTAATTGTCACATTTGAAGAGATATAACATCAACATTTAAATTTAGTCCTTATGTTAGTTGGGATAGATTATCAAGCTTTGAATCAATTCTATAAAGGACATTGTTTTGTGCTACAACATTTTGTGTCTGCCAATTTAATATGTCTTCTCCCGAAGAAATTGGTACATAATTACTATATAGATTAATACCTATTGATCTTGAGTACGGCCTTATAGATACCCTAGTTGTTTTATTAGTTTGAGTTTCTAATTGTGAAAAATCTTTTTAAGGATTGGAGAAATTATTGGCAGAGAACATCTTTATTAAATCCAGTGTTCCTTTTCAACTACTCTCAATATTTCATAGAGATCCTTCGATACCACTCGGGAAGCTTAACTAAAGGGTTACAGTCATATTAGGAAACCACCGGCAATATGACAGAACAAATCACTATAAGATGATTGTAGCTAAGACTCTAGGGATACTAATTGATCCACAAACCTTTTATCTCTCAACGAGCGTCAACTCTCAAAACTACCTCTTAAGGATCCAAGCTAACCTATTCTTCCTCGTATAACTTAAAACTTAACTAGGATCATAAGTCAGATACTTTCTAATTCATATGATCCCTATAGAAAGACAAGTATAGAGCATAATTGTATCTTTATATGATAGAAGTAAACTTATTAAAGACTCAAGTTTTCAAAGGAGAGAGAGAGTTTTTAGAGAGAAGCTACATGAAAATACATAACTTTTATTAAATGGAAATGTTTCTCGGATACAATAAAGCTTGAATTGAAACTTAGTTACAATAGAAGTCCTTTGCCTACAGACAAAGGAGATAAATATCTATAAACAAGAACAAGAACAAGGTCACTTCACACTTCAGGCCTATGCAGACTCTCTGAAACTCAATTTTTTAGAAAAACTCAAACCGAGACTCAATTAACTAAGACTCGATCCATTGATTTTGGTCCAACCGAGCCTACGCCTGGGCCTAGTTGCTATCTCTACTTGATTGATTGGACTTTGATTTCTTCTTCCTTTTTTTTCTAACTTTTTAAAATAAAAGACCACTCTGACAACTTGCAAGAGAAGGCAAAGGTCGGAATCGTACCCTCCGTATCCTTCGCATGCAAGCTAATGAGTAACTACAAAAGTAGGAACAGGATTTATTCAATTCAATTTAATACTTTAATATAAATATAAATAATCACTTTTTTTTTGGACGAAATAAATAATCACTTGTTTCATGTTGATAACTGGTTAGTATTAAAAATGTACTTTAATACTATATTTAAGGAATAAAATTATTATATATTTTTCCAAATTAAATTAATTATTGCTTTACTTTATTTATATATTTATTATGCCCAAATAACACGTGGGCCTTTGTTAGTGTGGCGTGGCCCCGTTTGTAAAAGTGTGTATATATGTCAGACAGTAGATAGACTGGTGGAACGCTGGTGCCCATACCTCTCTGTAAATCCCCGAATCCTTCCATTTTCAATAGACGCAGTTACTATTGGGCTTCGAGTTAACCGAATTAGATTCAGGTGCTTCAGGTGTGTTCTTGGAGCTTCAACTCAAAATTATTGTGCTTCATCGGTGCTTGGTTTATTGGTGGCTTGAGTCGGAATTTGATTTTATGGTTGGTAATGTGGATAGGTGTTTGATTCTGTCGGCCATTTCGAGTGCATTGGGCTGGTGTACTCTATGTAGGTTGGTTAGGTTCAATCAGATGTTTATACAAGTAGTAGAAATAGTCTTCATTTAGCGTTTGCGTATCATTCCTTTGTGTGAATGTTTTTCAGTGTTGGTAAAAATGCGACTTGGGATTTGGTTATCTTGGGTCTGGATATTATGTTGAGAATCCTTTGGTCGCCAATTGACTATGGTTTATATGCTGGATAAAGTTGATGTTTTTGGTCTCTTGGGTTTAGTTTTTCCTAGTTCCTTTGTGATGGCTCAAGGACTTTGGGGGGTAACTGTGTCCCCTTTGCTACATAACGATTGCAGACCTGTAATTCTTTCGGGAAAATTTTGGATGCCTTTTCATTTAACATTTGCTAGTATTTGTTAAGTCGCTCTACAATCGTCTCCTTTTGATGAACTAAACTAATTTTGATAATCTATTTTGCTTTGTTAAAGTATACAGGAAGATGGAATTATCTGCTTCAAATGTTTCTAAACATGAAAGTGAAGAAAAAGCGTTGAAGGCTTTGCTTGAGGCATTTGGTTCTTCATTGTCTCTTGAAGCAATAGCTTCTGCTTATTGTGATGCGGGCAAAAATGCAGATTTTGCCTCTGAAATTCTGAATAATATACTGAAAAGCACATCCACTACATTGACTCATGCACCAGTTGTGGAAGAGAGCGGTGGAGAATCCGCTGAATCATCTGATAACCCTGTGTTTGAGAAGTTAACTCGAACAAGAGCTTCAAGACAAAAACTGCAGCCAGCTTCTGCTGGCACGATTTCAGGTATTCTTGGCAAAAATTATATTAACTCTGTGCCAAGGACCGATGAATCTATCGTGACAATGAAGCCTGTAAAACTAAATGCAAACGAGTGGCCAATATCTGAACTTTGGGGAGGAGAAACTGAAGATACTCAACCAGATAATAGAATACACAAGGACATGGAAGATTTTTTGTTCAAGATGCTTGGAGATGGCTTTCATCTAGAAAGGGATGTGATACAAAAAGTTCTCGGTAACTGTTTCCTTCCTATCTTTAATGTTTAAGTACTTCAGAAATCTTTCCTCTAAACGAAGATTCATGGATGATTAGTTTGTATGTCAACTTTGATATCAATTCTTGGTGAATTTTATTTCTTACTAATCTCCTCTTGCCTAGTTGATTAAAATCTATATCTGTACTTTTTAAGTATGTATATATGCCTCTTGTGACACTATGCTTTTGTAGCTCTAAGATTTTCTATTTAGTGATCTCCTCTTGCCTAGTTGATTAATATCTATATCTCTACGTTCTAAGCATATATATATGCCTCTTGTGACATTTTGCTTTTGTAGCTCAAAGATTTTCTATTTGCTTGATTTGTCATAGTCCATACAAAAGATAATGTCTTTGATTTACTTATTAGTATATAGTATTATGTACTTGATTTCTTGTTGAGGCAATAATTAGGTATTAAATTGACTGTGTAGGTAAATGTGGGTACGATATGAATCAGGTATGAATCATGTCTTATTTTTTTTGTTTGAATTTTCTTTTCTCCTTTTCTCTGCTCATTTGACCTTGTCAAAGTGAAAATCAAGCAAATAATTTTGCATGGCATCTATTTTTCATCATAATACTCTAATAGTGTTGGTTGACATTTAATTTTGAGTAATTGTATAAAACAATCACAAACTTTCAAAAAGTTCAATTATAGCACAACTTTTACGCTTTATCAATGAAATATGTGAACTTTTCTTTTTGTTCGTAGCCTACTATTTGTCTTCATCCAAGAATGCCCTTAAACCATGTAACCAACATCTAATACATTAAGTTGTAATCTAGTATAACATGTTGGAAGAATACGAGATTTAGAAATGCCCAAATTAAACATTTGGTTTTTCAACATCTTTAACTATTCATTTTGTTCCCGACACAACTGTATTTAGAAGAATGAAAGACTAGTATAGACTTCTATGAACTCTGCACTCCAGATTTAACATGTTATGATAGCTTACACATGAAATGATCTGTTTGGTTAAGAGTAATCTTGGGTGGAGGTTGACCGTAGGCTACCATTGAGAAAATATTAACTTGTGTGTGTTTGGTTACAAATTTAAGGTCAGGCTATAGTAGAAGATTACTGAAATTGAATGCATTCTCACATTATTATTGTTTGTAGATTTTGTATTGATGTTTACATGTGGGATTTTAAATGGTCGATTCCTAAGTATTAGGTATCTTCACAGTACAGAAGGTTCTAGAGAATCAAAGGTGTAGATTTTAGGTGGCCTTCAGGATGCGAAACTTTGGTGTAACAATAAAAGTTCAAAATTCTATTTTATTTGTGTTCTTCAACCAAAAGGCCTTTTTATGGCTGGAAGTACCTTTACAGTTATTTTGCTTTATTATCTCTGATGGACATTGGAACAAAGTAATTTAAGTTCATTCAATTTCCTAGAGACTGCATGATTTGGTTTTGGTGCTGGTACAAATGCTGGTTTCTATTCTGTATTTGGTTGCACTTTTGACTTCATACTTCCTTCTTCACCTTTCAGAGCATGGAGAAGCTTCTTGATCTGTCAGCAGTGGATTCGGATGACAAAAGCAAGTATCTTGGAACTTCCACTGACAAGGTTAACATGTTTTAAAAAATTTATACATTCAATGGCTTCTGAGTCTGTCCTTTTGTATATATGTGTATGTGTGTATTTATATAGCAAAGACATGTCATTTGAAACAGAAATGCTAAGCTTCTCAATCAGTATCTGATTCTTCAGTTACACCTTTTTGTTGCAGTTTAGAGATGCTTTTCCCAATTCTGAAGGATCTTCATGCCAAAAGACATCGCAATTTATTGATTCCTCTGGAGGGTATGCTACGTGGAAATTTATAAATGAGATCAAAATTTACTATTTTAAGTATGACAGCTTCTGTTTTGTTTAGTAAAACTATTGTAATTAACCTTTTTTTTTCTCATTAGGAGGGATATTTCTGCTTATCCTTATCATTTTTTAATCACAACAAATTCTTATACTCTTCCTTGGTGCAAATAGTATCTCAATTACAAATGGGGCAAAATTAACTGGGCGAGAGCAACAGAGAAATGATCTCCAGAGGGAAGTTTTGGCTTCATTTTTTCAAGCTCTTGAGAAACCTAAGGAAGACGTACCTAAACAAAGAGTGAGGTCTACAAGGACTGCAAGGAGGCCTTTGGCACTTGGAAAACTAGTTGAGGAACCTCCAACGGATTCTATCTTAGAACTGAAGGCTAATTTGGTTAATACACACCAGCACAGTAACAGAGGTGCGTTCTTGTCCATATCCTGAGATAGTTAATATGGAATTATAGCAGTTATTGAAGCTGGAACGAATCCACAGCTTGCTAGTTTTATTTCAGTTGTTAGGAATCTTTGCCAGATCCTTGATGTTCAAACTATCTCAGTGTGACTCCACTATTCTCCCATTGCTTGGCTGAGAAACAAATGTTTGTGCCTTTCTAATTTTCACACACACTGCTTCTCTTACCATTCCTTTATGTGCACCTCTGCTAAAAGAAAATAGGTGGATATATATTGCACTACTACAAGTACACATCGATTTGTGCACACACAGAATTCAACTTCCTAACAGTAAGTTATGATTCCCAACAACTTACTAAGGTATACCATTGGCATTATGCCATTTGTAAGTTTCATCCAACATTAGGGTTTGAAAACCAGTTTTTTGTGAAACTATATGCAAGATTCATTCGGGGAATGATCTCCTTTACGTGATCTAAGAGTGTTTTGTCTCCTTCGATTCTTAGCACAAATATCCAATTTAGTAGTTTTGGCTATATGCTAGGATTTGAACTGATAATTGTAGAGGCTCAATGTGAAGCATTTTGATACTCAAGAACTGCTTCTGTTATTACTGTTATTTAATATAATGTTGCCATCATAGTGAGGTTATTAAAGTGTCACTTGCTGTGCATATGGTTCTATGACTTAGAACATTGTCATATTACTTAGGCCTTGAATGGTGTCTACTACCTAGGGATTAGTATCATTCTCTCGTTCACTAGTCCTTTGGATTAGTTTGCTTAACTTTATTGCCCCTTCTTTCTGTATTAACTCTTCATGTTTGACATTTTCTTGTACCTTGCAGATGAAAATCATGAGGATGGTTATCAGCTTCTTCGTAAAGCTGTTTTGGAGTACCGGGCAACAATGAAGGAATACTACAAAGCTGTAGGTTGCTTTCCATTTTCCATGACAAGTCTCTGATAGATTCTCAATTTCTAACATTTTCTAAGACAGAAAGGATCATGGAGTAGTCCAATACATTGAGGCTTGGCATAGGATCAAGTTTGTGGGAAATGATTCGAAATGCTTTTGGTTTTTCTTTTGCAATATCCTTTGTAACTAAGTTGAGTTTTCTCAGTGTTTGTAGAGGCCTAGTGCATGAATGGCAATGGGCCAGCGCCCCAATTTTTTTAAAATAATTTTCTGAAATTTAAAAATGTAAAATAACACTTTTTTTTAATTGAGTTCGGTCTGGGCTGGCTAAGCCAAGGCCTGCCCAAAGCCCAACTCTTTTACTTAGAAAAATTAGGACTCTGGGCCTCAACTAACACTTGGGTCTTGACTCGTGGGCCGGCTCATTGTCATCCCCCAGTGCACTTTGTTCTTAATGCTGTTTTTACCCAATGTAATTTTTGGTATCACACTGTTGATTGTCATTTAATCCTACAATGAGAATGTTAGAATCTTAGCTTTCTATTTCAGGCTGTGGATGCATTTGCAAAAGGAGATTATGATAAAGCAAACAAACTTATGGACCAGGTAAATTTCCCGACTGCCAACGTATGGCATTTTGAATCAGTAATAAGTTCCATTATATTGAATGAGTCTGGAGGACTAAAGTTGTCTCACTCCAAACGATTGCATATGTAACATTTCTGTTTGCAAATGCTGTTGATATCAGGGTCACTTCTTTCATGAAAAGGCTCAAGAGGCAGATGAAGAGTCTTCACAAAAAGTATTTGAAATCAAGTAAGGGATTTTCTTTCTATCCATTTTCATCTGTACGTTATGGTAGTCTCGATTGGCCCTATCTTCTCTTTAATTCCTACATTGTGTTCACATATGCAGTAACTCGAACACACAGGACGAAATATCACTTGACCTGCATGAGCATGGTCCTAGGGAGGCCATTCGCCTTTTGAAGTGCCATATTTCCCGCCTTGCCGGAATCCCTTGTAACTCATAAATCACTCTCTTTCTTTTCTAGTTTTTCCTTGAAATTTATCATATAAAGGAGAGAGAGTCTGAACCTTTCCCTTTGTCTAAATGCTTCATCAGCGTTCAAGTACCTCAAGGTCATCGTCGAGACGGATGAGCAGGATAAATCTAAGGGCGCCCGTAGAAGACTGGTAATAGATATACTTCTATCCTTATTGATTGCGCTTACATGTCTCGGGGCTGATATACGGCTTAAAAAAGGAGTTTTAGGATCATATTGAAAGAGATATCTACCAAATATAGTTCCCTTAAAGAAGGGAAGGATTATTATATGCTCTGAAATGGATTTGATGCCTCGTGTTATGTCTTGGGCCTTCTTAAAAACAGATCCACATCTAAAAGTTATAAGGAAAAATTAAAAAGAAAACCATAGAAAGCTACAAGACAAAAGGAACTAATTTAATGAATCATGACTTCAAACCTGTCTTGGTGAGATCCTTATCCTTACTACTGGATGGAGGTAGACGGCTATTTTTCTCAATCTATATTTTTTGATGTGCTATTCAGATGCAGTAATAAAATGCAACTTTGTAAATAGGACTTCCTTGGGCAGCAGTTGTTTATTCTTTTTATCTTTCATCTTTTTGGTGTGTGTAGATCTTGAAGCTTTTGGAGAAAGATTCCATTAAATGGACTGAAGGAGAAAATGCTGGAACTGTACTAATTCATGTGGATAATATCAACCCAAAATCTTTGAGTTTCGTGAAATGATAGCTGAGCATGGAATCGAAATGGTTTTGGAAAAAAAGGCCATGCATTTGCAAACCCTCGCCATAAGAGTATATTTTTCTAAAAGGTTGAATATTTAAAAGACAATTTGGAAAGAGGACTCACCTGGAAGGTCCGAAGAGGCTTTTAGTTTGTGTTTTGTTTTGTCCTGTCGGTGATCATGGCCCTCTACTTTTTGTCATTCGTTCGTAGGAGAGACAATGGGCATGGCCTTTATGTCAGTTTGTGAGTGAAGCAAGCTCTTGGAAGAAAGAACCGAAGTTAAATACAACTTTGTTCAAAGCGTGAATCTGTCATAGAAAAGAATATTGACTAACCTAATTTTAATTAATTATATTATAATATCTTAAGTAATATTTATTATAAACATAAATAATAAGTTTATCATATAAATATTTTACTTTTAAACTTTATTCATTTGCTAAAATAGATCAAATTTATTTTATAACTTTTTATTTAAGAATATATATTTGAATTTTTATGTGTATTTAAAATTATTATAAATTTAATGTTATTTAAAATATAACTTTTTTATAAATTCGATTATGTTTAAAAAAATAATAAAAAACTAAAAATAATTTGTGATTATAGTAAATAAATGAAAATAAAAAGAAACCAAACTAAATCACATAATTTTTTTTAATTAAAATTGAAAATAAAAGAGGTAAAGAGAAAGCTAAAGAAAACAAATGGGAAAGGCAGCAAGTAGTTAATTTTATATAAATCCATTTTCTGCTTTTAAGTAGAGGGGATTGACCAAAGTCCCACTCCCACCTTGCACTCACTTTCCTTCCCAATGACCAACTAGGCTACCGACGCTGAGTTGTTTAATAATAGCATATTCGGTAGAACCCAGATGGTGGCATCATCCACCTTAAGTCCGTCCGCGATTCTTCAACGGTCAAAACACATTTGATAAATGAAAAATTGGGACAATGAGGTGGGGTGGATCAGTGATCAGTGATCAGCGAGAGGGTGGAAAAGAGATTTCTGGAATGGAAATTTCAAGATAACCGTACAATAGCAGGTTGCAATTCAATGTAACAAACAAGTTGAATCAGCATGTTTGTTTCAGAATAATCCTTTCTCGTCCACATTACAGTGTTAACTTTTTCCTCATTGCAAGAATTTTCTTCGTTTCATCATCTTCATCAATCTTATCAGTTCTCATCTGTTCTAGAAGTTGATGCACTTCTTTGCCACCTCTTATATAGGCCTTCAATAAGGCATGATAGATTTCTCTGGTCATTGGTATTACACCCTTCAATGAAGTAACAACAGCTTCTGCGTCTTCAGCACTACCTTCATCACCAAGCCAACTTAAAGCACTTGTAATCACCGCAGGGTTTGGTGACCATCTTTTGCCTTTCACACGCACAGACAAGGCAGTGTTCATACAATTGAAAGCTTTCATCACCTCACCTCTATCAAGGTAACCTGCAGCAAGTGTGCCCCAACTCTTTGGGTCCGTAGCTTTTCCTTTCTCCATCAAGTCTCTAAGCAGTGCTTCTGCTTTGGCATACAATCCTTTCCTAGAATACCCAATAATGATAGCATTTGGTATTCGAAAATCATAGCAATTTCCAGATGATTCCCACTCTTTCATTATGTTCTCAGCATCTTCAAAAGCATTAAGCTTCGTAAGAGATTCCACTATGTTTATGAAATCCCGGTTTATGCTCCTCTTACAATCAGATTTCTCTAGATTCCAGAGCCTCAAAACCTCTGACTTGATTCCCAAAGTTGCATATAGTGTTATTAGATGGTGATAGCCAGTTCCATCTTTCTTACAAAGCCTCTCTTCCGATTTTCTTAGAGCCTCAATTGCCTTATCAGCAAGGTTAGCTTTAATATAGAAATTGGCAACCACAGCGTAGGTGTTCCAATCCATGACAATGTGAGGTTGACGCTCCATCTCATTCAAAATTTGTTGCATTCCCTCAATATCGGATTGAGCACCATAGGAATTGATGCATATTCTATAGCTTAAGTTGTCAGGAGAGACACTGTTCTCCTTCATCTCCTTCAACACATGAGGGACCTTCTCACGTTGATCTAGATACGTATAGAGGCACATTATGTTATTGTAAGTGAGGGGTGAAGAGGCAAAACCCAACTCTTTCATTTTCTGTAAGTGTGCGATGGACTTATCAGTTTGACGCTGTCGAACGTAACAATTCAGAAGAGCGCCGTATGTCTTATCAGTTTTATCTTTGTCCCTCAAGCTATTGAAATAGTTCTCGGCGGAAGTATACCCACGCACTCTACCAATGAGATCCAATTGAACAGCATGTTCAGAATGTGAGAATATGCATAAGCCCTTGTTATTCATCCACTCGGACACCTATACCCATTGCAAGAACAATTGAATGAAATAAAAGAACCTTCAAAAACAAAAACATCACCAGTTTCAGATGTCTTCCAATCACGATTACTGGAAAAAAAAAAACAACAACTAGTCCTTTCAATCCCAGTACTCCAAAAAGAGAAAGGAACTAAGAAGGAAGTTTGAAGTTATCCCTTGAGAGTCTTGTTTTTTCTATAATATAAAATGTACTCAAATCTTTGAGCCCTGTCCATTAACAAACTATTCTAAGTTCCTCAAAACCCCCCACATGATTGCTTAGCAACAAAAAAGAATTTCCAAAGCCACCAATGAAGCAAGAAAAGGGGATCAAACCTCAAGAGCTTGAGTGAAGCGATTCCGCCGACGGAGATCACGAATAATCCGTTGAAGCTCCGCGAATCGAATCTTTTGACCGCTATCGAGCCAGTTGTCCAGTTCAGGTACCACACTAGTCTTGGGGTCACCTAAAGGACTGATCTTTGAGTACAAAGTAACCTTTTTGGTTCTATAAGTGTAGTAAAATCTGCTAAAGAAAGCATTTTGATAATGGGTTAGGGATTTAGATAGCATGTTCATGGAGATAAGGCTCTCGAGGACAGAGTAACAAGGGTTTTGGGAAATAGGGTTTAACAGAAATGGGTTTTGGAGTGCAAGCGGATCGATTAGGCTTAACGTTT
>JANZLX010000002.1:31703783-31714933 GCA_025531955.1 Erythroxylum orinocense
ATTATTATTATTATTATTATTATTATTATTATTATTATTATTATTATTATTATTATTATTATTATTATTATTATAAGGATAAACAAAATCTTCAACAAATAGCTCTATTCTTAGAATAGCTAAAGACACCTTTTTGATGATCTTGAGCTATTCTTAAAAATTGAGGAATACCTAATCCTGATTTTTTTATCTAACTAAACACAGGATTATTTAAATTTTAGAAATATACCAAGAATAGAATTCCTATTCCTATGAACCATACATGCCCTTAGTTCTTAAATAATTTTTATCAAACAGTTTATGCGCATGTAGTGTAATGAGGTATTCTGTCAAATGATTGACATATATTTGAGTTTAGTACTTTGGGAGTTGAGCAACAAAACTGGTGGAATAAAGTGAAGAGGGATGTTTCTATAAGCCTAAAAAGTCAACCTTGGAAACATTTCCCCAAACACCTTCTATACATACTATTTTGGGATATAAATAAAGTAACATATAATATAAAACAACTTAGGGACTTTGTTAATATATCACCAGATATTACAAATGAAATGAGGGTTTACAATATGCTACTTGTACCCTATATTCTTTGTTTATTTAAAAGACATGTTAATAATTATGGATAGTTTTTCAGTTATATCCCAGCTGTCAAGAAGTTATATCTAAACTAATAATATTTATCCAATAGTTTCTATTCATTTTTGACCTGTCTAAACGACATAAATATTGGAGGAATATGTTAGGATACTTAGATACCAACGTACATAACCAAATAAGTAATAAATCGTTATTACAACCTTGGTGTACTATAAAGTTAAGCTAAGTTTAAACTGTTTAGATCTTGTGTTTTGTGCTATCAATATTATTATAATTATGCTTGAATCACACTAGTAAATTATGTTTTCTTTCCACCAAAATGGACAATTTAAACATTTTTCATCATTTTGATCTTTCTGTCAATTTTTTGGATAGCTTTGTTTATATCAAATTCTTGCCAAAACATGTTATTGTCACACTGTTGAAATTTTATGTCATCTATTCGCATAAAATATGGTATCATAGAAAATTTTCACTAAAAGAAATTTCCTATCCTCATTTGTAGAAAATTCTAAATTTATCCACTATATTTACCCTTGTCAACTTGTTTCTAACGTTGACCAAACATTCTCCTTTTATCTATAAAAAATTATAGAGTACATTAGATGAATGAGTGAGACTTGGATACTCTCATCTATATCCCTGTTGTAAATAAGTGTTACAATAGTGCCAACCATATATTTTTGATCCGCTAGCTGGCAACACTACTCTATCCCAATAGTACAAAAATAAAAATATTAGCCCTTGTTCACCAACCTAAACTCCCTTTAATTTGTTATATGCATTATTAATCATGATAGGTCCCAAGAGTTTCACTTATATTTGCCTAATCTATCATTAATTGATTGACAATAGTCAATTTTGTCTTCTTTAACTAGCAAGGCATTCAACTTGGCCTGATTCGTACAATATCTCACATAATATGGTCGACTAGTGTACATTAAATGTATAATGTCTCTAGCTATTTAATCATTTGTCGACTACTAGGGCATATTGGTCAAACAATGTGTCCCCCAAAGGGACAATGGTTGACTACATCACTACCTTGGTAGACCAATTTGCCAACAAACTCACTTGTTATATATTTAACTTACATTAGTTAACCTTTAACCTAAATTAGTAAATTAGTCCCCTAAAAAACATTATTTTAGTAAATTCAAATGCTCAAACTTGATTTATTTAATAAAATTATAATTAAAAACTTTCAAAATTTTCTTAAAAGAATGTTTTAAAGATCAAGAGGCTTTTCTTTTAAGAACAAAAGCTTCAATACCTCTTGACAAATGAAAAGTCTCATATAATGAAGTAAGATGAAACGTTTATGCATGGTAAGCCTTTAAACTTACCAAAGTAACAAAATGAGATTACAATTAATATTTCAAATTAAAGAATGACCTTGATGTACCAAACATTCTTTTGTTCTTGATCCATACTTTGAATGTTGCAAACTTGAACTTTTCTTATAATCTTCACGAACAATCTTCTTGAGTTATACCTAGATCTCATTCTTATATTACTTCTAATCAAAATAAAAAAAAACTCATTAGTATTACTTATATTTTTTAATCATCAAAACATAAATTAAAACCTCCATTATTTTAATAAAGTGATTAAAAGTAAAAGAGGAAGAATTCTTTGATAAGTTTAAAGTTTAACAAAGAAAAAGTAGAAAAAAAAAGCTTAAATTGATCTTAAATAACAATTATGTCAAAATATCTCTAAAACAAAAAAAGAAACATGCTTTAAATAGAAAGCAATAAAACTAACGTTTTCAGTGAACGCGACTTGGGACATGATATTGAGCTGGTGTGCTTTGGTTATAGACTTTTTAATACCAATGGACACGATTAAGATATGCATTTGTGTAATACCAAAAATCTCTGTAACTTTTTGTAGTTGGATATAGTCTAGGAGACACTCATGGGTGAGACTATTGATCCTCGTATAACTTTGAAGTTAGGCATTATCTAAGTTATGCCCATGTTAGAGGCTTTGATATCCTAAAACTTCAACTCTTGCATCCAGGAGGGGCACAGGTTAGGACATGCCTATGTGTGAGACTGTGTTAAACTAATATATAACAATGCTCTCTCTAGAATTTTCCCTCTAACTTCTCTCTAGCTTTCCTTATTTTCATTATTATTTTTGGTTGTCTTGCCAAGCTTCCTTAGATTTATAAATTTTTTTCATAATTTTATGGAGAAAATAGGTAAAGAACTAGGCAAGATTCTTCTCGCCTAATACCAATCTACTCCTTCTTCTTCACTATGGTGCCTATTCCTCTATGGATGAACAACCAAAGCCTTTCTTCTTATTTGCATCTTGAGCTAGGGTCAAACCTTATTTCTAAAAGTTCTCTAAGCTTAATACCTATTAAGAAGAGGGATAGTCTCCGCCTTTAATAATAAAAGAAGCTTAAACAAATATCAAATATACGTCAAAAGTTCTCTAAAATAAAAAAGAAACATACCTTAAATATAAAATAATAGAACTAAAGTTTTGAGTGAAAATGAGTTGGGACATGGTATTGACCTAAGGTGTGTTGATTATTAACTTTTTAATACCAATAGACATGATTGGCATATGCATGTGTCTAAGACCATGGATCTCTTCGTAATTTTGTGAAGTTGGACACAATCTAGGATACGCTCGTGGGTAAGACCATAGATCCTCTTATAACTTTGTTAAGTTAGGCTTTATCAATGATATGCCTATATTGGAGACTTTGTTCTTCACAAAAGTTTAACCCTTACATCCAAAGAGGGGCACGAGCTAAGATACGCCTATGTGTGTGACTATATTCAACTAATATATAACAATACTCTCCCTAAAGTTTTCCATCTAATTCTTTCTAGCTTTCGTTGCTTTCTTTAGTATTTTTAATTATCCTACCAAGCTTTCCTAGAATTAAAAAATTAGCAGGAAGTTTCCTTCCCTCCTAGTACCAACAAGTGTCTTTCCCTCTTAGTACCAACCTGCTTCTTCTTATTCACTATAGTATCTATTCCTCCATGCATGAATAACTAAGTGTTCTTCATTGCACTCAGTTGGTTTCAAACCTTATTTCTAAAAAGAGGAATGGCTCCACCCTCACTAAATTTTCTCCCCTCATTCAGCCATTTCCCTCTTCAACCACTCCAATAATTCAAGAAGTGTAAAACATTAGTCCCCTTCCTTCAGTTATTCTGGAGATGTAGAACCCTACTCCTCTTCGCCTTATTCCTAACAAACTATTTCATCAAAAGAAGACCTTTGCTTGAGCTGGACAAAAAACCAAATTGGTAATAAGTGTAGGCAACTCTCTTATCATTAGGATTGATTTTTTTCCTCAGATTCTAGAATGTGAGCAAGAGGTGATTTCCTCGCTTATTGAAGTCTTACAAGATGGTGCTTCTAAATGATTAAGAACAATTATTACATGCTTTATAAAGTAAAGACCCTCTTTCCTTATTATAAAAAATTAGGTAGAAGCAAAGTGGTTTGATCTTGGTCTAGAGAATGTCTTGATTCAACAAGAAAACTTCTTGTTGTCCTTCACTTCTGAAACCAATGTTTTCAAGACTCTTGAGTAAGGATCGTGGCATTATAATGCAAAACCACTCATTTTGTAGTTTTGGAAGCTAAATATGGACCTAGATAGAACCAAACTAAAGACAATTCTAGAATGGCTACATTTCCATAATATACCATTAGATTATTGCTGCACCTTAGGTCTAAGCTACATAACAAGCTTCATAGCAAGACCATTGTGTATAGATAAGAACAAAACAACCATGGGAAGGATTGGATATGTCAAAATCTATATAGAAGTTGATATTAGTAAGTAGTTACCTAACACGCTTAAGTTGAAGAGGTAAAATGCATTTGGCAATTTGAAATAAACTACAATCATAGTCACCTATTACATTTTTCCCTTGTGGAGTATACAGATCTAATGGAAAAAGACAAAGAAAAGCTTATCAGGAATTAGATGAACAAAGAAGCACTTGATATAAGCTAGGTACAAATAAAAAAGCAACCGAATGTTAAATAAACCCTAAAGAATAATTCTCTATTGGGCAGAGAATTTGAATCACATATCATTACTAATGTAACAAAAGATATAGTTAATGATCATCCTCCCAAGATTCAACTGAATAAGGATATATAAATAATATAATAAAAGACTTACTCTAATTAGAAAAAGAGTAAGTCTTTGGAAATAAAAGAAGCAATCGTAATATACTAAATAAATTCCAACTAATCTTAAGGAAATTAGGGAGGAAAAAGACTAAGGAAAATAAAATTCCCTGAAAACCTCTTTAATATTAGCGTTATCATGGAATATTAGGGGTTTTAATCCCCTCAATAAGAATCAAGTTATTTTTTATTATAAAAAGACAATAAAATTATTCATCTTTAGCTTTTTGGAGAAAAAAAATTAATGAAAACAAATGCAGAGCTCTGGTTCATTTAAAATAATTGGGGAATCGTCACCAATTATGAAGCACGCCATAGTAGAAGAATTGTTGGGACTTATAATCGAGTTATCATTGAGGTAACTAATCATGCTTTCAATGAATAATCCCTAAATGTATATATATGACTATCTTAAAGCTGAATATGAAAAATATGCTTCATTTTTTTGCATGTAATTAACTTATCCTTTTGAAGAAGTTATCTACCATATGATCTGGTTAATTTGTCAATAAGAATGGATACTTTTTTGTTCATAATTAGAGATTTTGGTTGCACTCTTTTTTCTTCTAAATCTAAAGGAGGTAATGTTCATTCCATATGTAATGAATTTAGAGGTAACTAATCTTAATTATAAAGGGAACCATTTTACTTACTCTAATGAACAACAAGGGAAGTGGTTTTTAAGAAAAAATTTGGATACGACATTATTCAATTAGAAATTGTTAGCTGATTTTCAACAATTCCTTAACATCTAACTACTCATGAGTGGAAATCCACAATCTAATGAGCATTCTAACTCAAATCTCTCTTTTCAGATTCTTCAACTTCTTGGTAAAGCAACAAGGATTCTAACAAGTAATTAAGTTAGAATGAACTTGAAGACTTGTGGTTATAAGTAATTCAAATGTATAAAGAAGATGAGTTTGATTAAAGAAAAACTCAAGTTAATACATAAAAATCTCCTCAATACTAAGAGCATAAATATAAAAAAAGAAAAAAAAGCTCTTTAGTTCTACACAAGGAAACCTTTACAAGGATCTTGGGAATTTCACTAGTAGAATGAAGAAAATAGAAGTACAAGATAATTATATCAATGACCTTGAAGCTCACCATTTAATCCTAAGGAAACAAATATAAGGGGTAGTGGCTACTGGAGAGAGAGAGATGCTCTGTATTCTTTATTAAAGCAAAATTAATAAGAAGGAACACCATCAAATCACTTACTTCACAAATAAAAATGAAGAAAGACTTTAGGGATAAAGAGGAATTAAAGAAATGGTTTTCAAATATTTGAAAAACACTTTAGGGTCTAGCTACGAATGCTAACTCTCAATTCCTTTTTATCCACTATTACTTCAATTGACTAAGCAATTTATCTTGTGAGACCAATAAAAGCTTTTAATGTAAAGAATGCTTTTAAAGTCCCTAATCCTAGCAAAGCCTCAAGTCTAGATAGGTTTAATGCTAATTACTTTGAAGAATCTTGGCAATGGACAAAGGAGCAAGTTCAAGGTTAGTCGTAGAGTTCTTCATATATAACACTTTGTTTAAGGAAATCAACCAAACTCACTTATGATTTGTTCTAAAATAGCCTAATCGTAATTCTCCAAAAGACTTTAGGCCAATTTCTTATTATAATATTCTCTATAAAAACATCTAAAAAATATTGGTATCAAGGCTGAAAAAATTTTGGACTCTTTCATGAGTAACTCACAAGGTGTGTACAGAGACAAAAACATTGGTGATAATATTCTCATGGCTTAGGAATTATTCAAAGTATATAAACAAAAGGGCTTAAATAATTATTGTACACTAATATTAGACTTTAGGAAATTTTTTATCTTGGTTAATTAGGATTTCTTGCTGCATTCACTCAAGGCAATTTGCTTTTCAATAAAATTTGTTAGCTAGATCAAACAATGTCTAACGATTTCATCTTTTAAAATACTTATCAATAAAGAGAAAACACGTTGATTTAAAGGTGGAAAAAGGGTTAGGCAAGGAGACCCTTCTCACCTTACCTTTTTGTAATTTGTATAGAAGTTTTGTTAAGATTAACAATTTTTAACATTAAGAGAAATATTGTTTTCAAATTCCAAAAATATTGTAATAGGTTAGATGTCATGACTTGGTCCCACATTGGGCCCATGACAACCGCCACATATCCAAGCTAAGGACACTCACGGTATCGTTAATTCGACTATACAAGGTTAACTGAATATCACTCTATAAAAAAATTGGGTAGTACAAAAGCTGTATTTTAAAAATCCTAAAACCTGTAAACAATTTTAAACACACTTCTATATTCACTACCAACCACAACTTCAGGACTTTAAAGTCCACTCAAGGCAATCTCAATAATAGTATCAAAAGTTCATACATAAAGTCTTTTACAACAAAAAATAGTCAAAAGTTAAATTTAGATAATTATAAAGTATATCAACATAACCATTCTAATAAAAACAGTAAAATAGTTCATGAGCAGTAATGTCATGAAAACATCAAAAGGCCGCATGATCCTGACAAAACTTCAAGCTCACTAAATCAACCTGCATGGTTAAAAAGCGGAGGGGGTGAGTACACTATGTACTCAGTAAATAGGAAAAACATATATCGCAAATAGGACTCGATACACACTAAGATGGTATAGATAACCTATAAAGTGAACATATAACACATAGAAACACATACTCCTAGCTTATGACTCAACGTATACTGGTTAGGAACCATATAGGCTTAGCCTATTAATTCACTCACCTGGTGAACATAGGTTCCAGTTCTAGTACACAAAAGCATAAAAATATTATATGTATAAATCAAGTCTTGTCAGAAGAAAAATATCAGGATAAGCCAAAATAATCATATGTGACATCACTAATCGACCAAACTATTGTGCACACCTACCGATTATTGGTATTGGCTCGACTTTCATCCGTGGTGAGTCCAGACTATAGTCGAAAAGAGCTTCATGACCCTAAGTGATGACCTTGTCGATGTCCAGACCCTAGGTTTGAAGTCACCCGCAAGTCTCGTAAAAGGTATCGATACGGAGACTTGACTTTTATGTGCCAATGTTAAGGGTATGGGGTTCGCTTAAACAATTATGCCTAGCACACGATTAGTCAATTGTTTCCTCACTAATCACAAAAATCATATAGAAATATTAAGTAAAAAATCAAGTAAGGCACTATGCCTTTTATTATGGCTCTAAGCCAAAAGAGAATGAAAACATGCAGCATACATGACTCGATTATGATGTGTAAATTCCAAAACATTATTTCATACAATAAAAGACATCTTTTACACTCCAAATACAAAGTTGCTCAAAAATGTAGTTTCAGAAAAATAATACGTTGTCTATTGCATTTTAATTGCAGGTTTGATAAGAGCAATACCCTTTCTCAAAATACGTAATGAAAACATCAGTTACACTCTAAGAGCAAAGAAATTTTCAAAGCAATATCATTTATTAAATACCTAAGCATATTAGCATCCATTACCATATGTTGCCTAAGTTCAAAATTCACATACAAGTCATCATGCTTGTCTTACGATGTTCTAATCCTATTTGAGAAATATGGTTTCCCAACTCACCTTAAAAGAAGGTGTGCACTCCCTTGCCTTCAAAAATCCTCGGTACGAACTCTTTGATTCATAGCTCCCGAGCCTTTATACATAAAATAAATTCAATGAAATTATTACCTAAACATGAATTTCATATTTATAAACCATCACATAATTGTATAAAACACAATGTCACTTCCTTTCAACTATAGGATTCAACCATTAAACTTCTCACATAGTTGCTTCCTTACTATTCATATTAGCTTTTCTTTTGCATTTTCTAAGGCATTTAATGCCTTTACTTCAATACTTACTCATTTCAAAACATAATTAAGCACATCTTTATCCAAGAACATTACGCCATTACTCATCAATCTAAGCAACAATTTAAGTTCACTCTAAGTAAACATGAAAGCGTTTTCCAATGCATACCATTACAAAGCCTTAAATCCTAAGCTAAGTTCACTTAGGTATTTTAACAAACACCTAATGTGCATGACTTTCAAGTCAAATTTTCAAGACTTTAATATAGTAATTCATGCTCTTATCTTGTTATATAGTAAACACTTCCAATCAATAGCACATTCCACCACTCCATTGAAACCAACTCCCTTCATTTAAGCTACATTTATCAATTACACAACTCATTACCTTAATCCACTTCTTCTCCCACCTTTTTGGCCCAACCTTAACCAGCATACATCTTCTTCATTCTTCATCATCAATTCAAATTATACATGTATAATTAACACCATAGAATTTATTTAAATCATCAATTCCAAAAGTTATTCAAAATTCACAAACTTTCACCAAAGATAGGGCATTTCAGTTTTGGCTTAAAGAACCATCTCCATGACACATATCATTCCTTTAAACCATGATTCATGCATATTCAAGCATGGAGAACAACATATCCTAACACCAAACTCAAAATCCTAATGTAGAGAGAGATGAGACAAAATTTGCCTAAACCTTCCTTTGGAGATATGTTCAAATCCTTTGGGAATTTCTCAAATCTAATGATAGATTTGAATTCCTTGACCCCAAATTATCTTATAACACCTTGATTTGAGTTGAAAAATAAAAAAAGAAGGCTAATTTTTGGTGATGGCCAAAACTTCCTCTTCTTCCTCTCTTTTGATTAAAACAAGATGGTTTAAGTCTTAACAATGAAGTGCACGGCCACATATAAGAAGAGTCTAGAATTTTGACTCTTCTTTGACTAAAATATGGTGAAATTATCTTTTTTCCCTTAGGTTATGTGAAATTACCATTTTACCCTCCAAACTTTTCCTAAATTTGCAATTAAGCCCATAATTTAAGAATGACCAAAACTTTTATTTTCATTTCGGTCCTAGGACTTTTGAAAATAATAATTAAGCCCCTCAACTTTATAAAATTACAAATTGGTCCTCTAATAATTGAAAAATTACAATTAAGTCCTTTATATACATCAACTTTTCCAATTAAGCTTTCTAAGTGCCCAATAAGTATATAAATCATGTCTAATCACCTCTAAGGCATTAGAAAATATTTAATTTAACCACCATGGTCATATCCATATAATGGACTTGGTTTACACACTTAGAAGCTTACAAGTAAGAAATCTTCAAGATTTCGCATACCGGTGAACTCTAAGTTCATGTAAGGGCATATAACATTTTATATCACTGGCATATGTACCAAAAGAATTCAAATACATCTTTGAACTCATATACAACCATGTATATATCAATATCCTGTAGTATCTCCAAATATAGAAAAACACAAAAGGGCTCAAAAAGTCCGGCGTTACATTAGAAATGTTTAACCTGTCATTTACTAATGATCTTTTAACACTTTACAAGGTGGATCCTATTTTATTGCTCACTCTCCTGAACTCCATCAAATAATTTCATAAGCTACTTGATATCTATAAAAATGTTGATACAAATTTCCTTCAATTGTCAATTGATGCAAGCATTATCAACAAGGATTTAGCTTTATTAATAGGTTTAAGAATCAAATACACCTTTGCAAACTTTAGAATTCTCAAAAAAACCAATAAACATATTTATAAAGATTCCTAAACTCTTTATGAAATGATTAAGACAAGAATCCATTAATCGTCTAACAAAAGCTCATCATACGTTGGAAGACTGTAATTGATCAAATCCATATTGAACAGTTTTTATAAGTATTAGATATTACACTTGATGTTGCCTAAGAATATGGATAAATATTTTGAAAGAGTGCTAATAAATTTCTTATGGAATGGGGATGCACTAAAGAATTTAAGTGTTGAATTAATTGGAGTGAAAAAAAGAAATCAAAAGAAGAGGCTCTAGATTATAAGCAAAACACTGTTCGCCATAAGAATTTGGAGGCTATTGACTAATAAGAAATTTTTTTATATGAAATGGATGTATGATATCACCAAAGGGATTCAATTTTATGGTATTTGTGTTGGGACCCGATCTGAAACCGGATCCCAACCGAAAAAAAAGAGATCAAAAGCGAAAACGAATGGAAACTTCCGGAAACGAAAAGCGGAAACACAAAGAACATAAGCAAAAGAACGGATGCAATCAAAAACAGAGGTAGCAAACGCGCGTGCAACCAATTGAAATGGCAAACGAAAACAAAAACGAAGTGCAAAACAAATGGATCCGACATCCGAAGCGAAACAAGAAAACTGTCACGCTGGAAACCTTAGACTCAAACTATCTGAAATTCGGTATAATTTTTTTTTTCGATTTTTCAAAATTGAACAAACAATTCTTCAATTTCATCAAAATATTCAAAACAATAACTTTACTATTCGAAAACAA
>JANZLX010000002.1:31725314-31743882 GCA_025531955.1 Erythroxylum orinocense
GTGTGTTTCTGCCGATGTTTGGATTCCGGACGGGGAGTCCGATGATTTGTACTGATGAGTTGGGATATTAGAAGTGTATGTTTTTGCTTGCAGGAATTTTTGGGCTGTCAAAATACAGTCGTTATGCTGCCCGATTTTCGGTAAAAAAATTGGGTTATGGCAAAGAAAGGATTTGAATAGGTTTTGTTAAATGAAATAAGAATTTTGATTGGTTACAATTTGTATAAGATGGAATGCGATGTCTTGATTACGATTGAGATATGCTGAGGAATAGTTCCTAGAAAGGAAATACTAAATGGTGTTGGTTAGTACGAAAATGGATTTAAGATGAATAAAAAAAATTTAGATCGGATTTCGGTTTGGGTTCAGTCAAGGTTTCTAACGCGTCGCTTTCTAAAGCCTTTTCTCGATAGTTGTTATCCAATACTCATTCTCGGATGTCGAAAATTCGTTCAATTCTGTTTGCTTCGTTATTTTTTTCGTTTTCGTTTCCGTGTTTCGGTTAGAATCCGGTCTCGAGATCCGGTTCCAACAAAGGAACCCCCTGATATGATCCATTTGTTGAGACTAGATGAGATTGATAACCTCTATGAGGACCTATAAACTTCCAAATCTAAGCAAACTTAGAGACCAACATGAAAGATTTTTCAATCACAGGAATATAATGAACTCATATGCATATAAAGGATAATAATGAGAAGGAAGCAATTAGTGCCCTAGTAAGATAGAGACCATAGTCAACATTGTAAGCTCTAGGAGAGATAAAAGAGATATGGAATCAAGTAATCTAAATTCTAGTGAAAATAGACAAGGTAAGGAGAGAACTCAGGCAGAACACACAATAGAAAAAACTCAATCAAGGTAAGGGGATACCAACCAAAGAAATTAACTTGAGTAGTCTTTAATATAAGTAACATCAAAAACCCCTAAAAATTTGATAAAAGAAATTGAGCCTAATTCAGATTCTAATTTCCAAAGGGTTACAACGAAAAGCTCCAATAATAGAAAGAAGGCCCAAACAGCCCCTACTTTATGACCATTTTATTCTGAAACATTAGAGGGCTTAAAAATCTCGATAAATGGTATTGGTTAAAATTAGAGAGCTAAAGACTTTTTTAATTGACATTTTGGAAACTAGAATAAAAGAGAGAAATATCCAAAAGCTATACTTTTTAAGGAATAATTGGAAGTGTTTTACCAATTATAGTTGTCATTACAATGGAGAATAGTGGCTACCTTAGACAGTAATGAAGTAAAATTTACTCCAATCTTAGTGGATCAATAACTGATGCATTTGAAAATAAAAAAGAAGGATAAAAATGTAAGTTTTCAAATTTAAGTGGTTTATATTTTCAATCATAACTTTCAAAAAGCAATGTTGTGGAATAAACTTAAAAGGACTAGGGATAATATGAAGGAGACTTGGTTATTAATAAGAGATTTCTATTATATGCAACATTTAACTGAAGTTGAAAGAGGAGTAGTGTGCCTAAGGAATCATTCAAATTAGCTAAAGGAATGTGTAAATCAAATTCAGGTCTTTGGCCTTAAAATGGAGGGTTAACACTACACTTGGACAAACAAACGGAAAGGAAATTGGTTTATTAGGAGAAAATTAGATAGAGTTATGGTTAATAATGTTTAGATACAAAAATTTCTAGAGAGCAAGGCTTCTTTCAATTGTTAATTGTTCTTTAATCATATCCCTATCTTGATACAAGTATGCTCATCTAATAAAGAAGAATTTCCCTCTTTATTCCAATAAATATCTAATTAAGATTAAAGGCTTTGAGATTGCTATCCTCAAGGGGTTCAATGTAAGCATCAAAGGAAGTAATTTATTCACTTGTATAATAAAGCTACAATTTATTAAGATTGAATTTAAGGTCTTAAATAAGGTGAATGGATCCAATTTACAAGTAGTAGCGTAAGAGGGCATAAAGGAATTGGACAAAATACAAGGTGCTCCCTATGAATTTAAATAAAATGAATGGATCCAATCTACATGTAGTAGCATAAAAGGAAATGAAGGAATTGAATAAAATGTAAGGTGCCCTATATGAAGATTTGTATGAAGAACAACTAAAGGAAAAGGAGGAGAAAGTCTTACAGTCGTACAATAGAATGTCTAAAATGAGCATATCCTTATGAGGCAAAGATTGGGGACTTTATGGCTGAGGGATAAAGATAAACATAGTAATTTTTTTCATATATCTTTTCTTGCAAGGAGGAATACCAACAAAATATCTTCCCTGAGGGATGAAAATGGTAATATCCTCACCACAATGGAAGATCTACATAAATATGTTTCCACTTTTTTACTAAAACAATAGAAACAAATTCTTAGGTTTCCTTAAATGTCAATTTAGTGAGAAGCAATATGATGAATCAAATTACTACTAATCTAATTGAGGCTTTAATCAAGCCTTTTAAAGCCAAAGATGTTGAGGAAGCTATCTAAACCCTCCATCCTAGTAAAAAATTTAGACTAGATAGATTTGATGTATTTTTCTTTCATAAAAGTTGGAGCCTCACCAAAACAAAGGTGACAGATGTTGAAGTGAAATCGGCCTAAGTGACGGATGGTTTGACTAAATCTTGAAGAAGTTTGTTTTGTTTCACATCAGATGCAGTCTTTGAGTTCTTTAGGAGTGGGAGGATTTTAAAAGAGATAAACAAGACATAAACATATGTAATCCCCAAGGTACAATTCCCCAACTATATAAAGAATATCGCCCTATATCTTGTTACAATACCATATATAAGATAATTGCAAAGCTACTAACTAATAGATTGAAGTCAGTATTTTCATAAGTGATAGATAGCTCTCAAAGAGCTTTCATAAGAGGAAGAGAAATAGGTAACATTTTTCTTCTAATTTAATAATTATGCTATTAAGGTTAATCTCCATAAGGCCTTTGACTTCTTAGATTATAACTTCATACTGCACATAATGCATATATTTTTCTTTTCTAATGTAGTCATAAATTATATTGCTTAATTTTTCACTACTATTTTATTTGGCATCCTAATTTATAGGGAGCCTAAAAATCTAATCAGAGATACAAACCTAAAAATCTTTTCACTTTAGTCATAAAGGTGTTGGTGAGAATGATCCAGAACATGACAAGTAATGATAAGAAGTTCAAGTTTCATTATTACTACAAGGCTCAAAGGATATTCTGTCTTATGCTGATGATTTAGTATTGTTCTCCAAATTTGATCCCTACCCTTTTTTAACTCTAATGACTACTCTGGATGCTTTTAATGCACTTTTAGGCCTCATCTTAAATAAGGACAAGAGCTAGCTTATAATATTTGGAGGTGCAAAAGTTATCTCCAACTCCCTAGCTAGCTTAACAAGTCTTAAGGCAACTAAGCCTTTAATAACTTACTTAGGCATCCCCAAAACTACAAAAAGACCTACCTTATTGACTTCAAACTGTTTAGAGAATATCAATGGCAAAATTGCAAGCTGGAGCTTGGAGTAGTAGATGCTTATTTATGGCAAGTAGAATTAAACTAGTGAATGTTGTTCTCAATAGTCTACATGTCTATTAGACATCTCAGCTTTGGTTCATAAATAACATAAACAATGTTATAAACAAAATGCTGGCAAGGTTTATATGGACCACTCAAGGAAATAATGGACCTTTGGTGAAGGTTTCTTCTCAGAATTTCCAACCAAGTGTAGATAATCAAAAAGGTTTGGAGGCTTATAATAGACAAAAACTCACTATTGGTAAAATGGATACATTTTTAGTTTATAAAGCGATTGGGCATTTGGAACTAAACACCTAAGCTTGTCTCATCATGGACACTAAATCACATTATAAAGTTGAAGCAGAAATATAGGCTGGAATCCATAAATATGATTGGAAATGGTACCTCAACCTCCTTATAGAATGATAGTTGTTCCTCTCTGGGACCTCTATTTGAGGTTCAAGAGCTTAACTCCTTAAATAGTGCAATTAGAGGAAACACCATTACCTGTAAAGCTTTGACAGAGCATAATGAAGTGATCTTTAATTTAATTGTGATAAGAAACTTGATGATATGCCTACAACCAAACCAAGAAGACAAAATCCTTTGGAGAGGACATCAATCTGGGATATTCACAAATTTCTCTTACAGAAGGATGTTAAAAGAGCACACTCCCTAAATAGCATGGCATCATCTAGTATAGTTTGAGCAGTCCTATCCTAGAACATTAATTATCCTCTAACTTGTCATCAAAGGTATGATGAGTACCACAAATAAACTGAGAAAATTCACAAATTTGTCTAATTCACAAATAGGAAGGAAGGTGATATGTTGATCCTTCTTCTCAGAATTTCCAACCAAGTGTAGATAATCAAAAAGGTTTGGAGGTTTATAATAGACAACAACTCACTATAGGTAAAATGGATACATTCTTAGTTTATAAAGCGACTGGGCATTTGGAATTAAACACCTAAGCTTTTCTCATCATGGGCACTAAATCACATTATAAAGTTGAAGGAGAAATATAGGTTAGAATTCATAAATATGATTGGAAATGGTACCTTAACCTCCTTATAGAATGATAATTGTTCCTCTATGGGACCTCTATCTAAGGTTCAAGAGCTTAACTACTTAAATAGTGTAATTAGAGGAAATACTACTATCTGTGAAGCTTTGACAGAGCATAATGAAGTGATCTCTAATTTAATTGTGATATGAAACCTGATGATACGCCTACAACCAAACCAAGAAGACAAAATCCTTTGGAGAGGACATCATCTAGGATACTCACAAATCTCTCTTACAGAAGGATGTTAAAAAAGTACACTCCCTAAATAGCATACATTGTCAAATAGAAGGAACTTCTATTTGAGTTTTTAAGTTAATTGTACCATGTATTCTTCTAATGTAATCAAGGTAGGTTGGAGTTAAGCTTTTTTGTACTATACTTTATTTGATAGTTAATGAAATTTTAGACTTTAAAAAAGAATTGGCATAAAGTTCCCTTCTTTTCGTTGGACACCCTGTGTTAAAGTTGACGAAGTGTAAGAAAGGTATTAAGGCTTTATCCAATTTTCTGTTTGACAATTTAGCTTACTATTTGACACTTCATCTATTTTATTTTGTAACATATTTACATCTCTCGCCATATTCATTCTATCCAACTTTCAATACCTATGATATGAAGCTTGAATACATGTAGAAATGGTTTTTGCAACCTTACCAACGGCACGTCCATAAATAAGTAAAAATATAAAGAGAAAATAGGTTAGAGGAGGACATTAATTTAAAATTTTTTATTTCTTCTTCCTTTTTAATCAAAACTAATTTAAACGTTGGAGTGCAAACACCATAGCCATTTCCAACATTACTTAAAAGATTCATCAACCAATCATACATATCGCGTGATTAGCACAATGTCACTTCTCAAGCCGTCGTCTTGCTGTCGACTGCCTTGCTCATTATTTTCTATTTACTTATTATTTTTGTGGAAGTTTAATTTTCCTCTGAAACAGAGACAGAATCTAAGAACAGATATAGCTTATGTTCGAGTACTTTGATTTATGAAAACAAACAGAGAAGCCAACAGAGATAGCTTAAGTTCGAGTAAGGGATGACTTTTGATTTATGAAAACAAACAGACAAAACTGTCCGTCTAAGAAGAAAGAGTGGCTCGAAGATACACGGCCATGAATACGCAACCGTTTTCCTCTTCATTTTCTTACCTATCTGCCTTTCTTTCTATTGAATTTGGGTTTGCGCAGCAACAGTCCTATTAAGCTGCTATGTGCGATTTAGAGAAGTCTTAAAATCCATTCTTAAAAGAAGCTTATAAACTGGAAGATGCTCGACAACCAAGAATAATAACGATCCGCCACAAAAACCATCCACCAGGTTCTGAGAACACTCACACCTCTTTGTTCTATAATTGTTAAGAAATTGCTCTTTCCTTGAATCCTCGGACACATAATCATATTTCACCGATGCCTGAAGAGTGTAAGGATTTACAAGACCAATTAATCCAACCAGAAAAAGGAAACGCAGTGGCTCTTTCCATGATGCCGTCGGGTATTAAACCATTCCTTTGCAACCGTTCCATATTGGCAAATTTGACTTCAGATAAATCAGAGAACGGGCATGTTAATGGCTCGCAGGACATCCTTGAACTCAAAATCATGGGTTTGCTTGTTAAACCTCTCGACCAGTTTGTATCTTACATCATTCAGATAAAAAGATTGGATACTCTCCAAAAGCCATTTTGCCTCTTCATCACTTAGCTTGCTGGTGAATACAACATCTCCTCGGATAAGAACCATATCCTTGTTTTCTGCAAATTCGGTGTAGAAGGTGATTGTAAAGTAGGGAGACGCTTGAGTTCCCCTAACTTTATAGTCTTCAAGACCAGTGAACATGATGTGTGGCATCTGCACTGCAGAAACTTTGATTTCAGTAATCAACAAGATAGTAGGATATAAATAACTTGTTTTGTTGTTGACTGAGCTAATTTGTCATAACAGTACAGACTAGAAAACTCTTAAACAGTTAGCTGACGAGCATTTAGAAGTTATTCGCTAAAAAACACAATTCTCTAGGATGTTTGATCATCCTATTCAAAGCCGTCAAGCAACTAATACTTCCCACCATGCTGATACAACTACAGATTACCTAGGTCAACATGACATGCATGCTCACGGACTTGATCAGCTGCAATCTCACATTATACCAAGCAGAATAAACAGGGAAATGAATTAACAATGTTGATCCCTAACAGATATGAAGCATCAGTTCGCTTTATAGTTTTGCATAATATGAAATTCAGAAAACAGGAGGCTCAAAAGTAAGCAGGACAAATGGTAATGCCAGAAAAATAGACTTCAGGAAACCAACCTTGAGCAAACATTGTAATGTAACCACTCCCTCTCCACAATGGAATAACAAAATAGCGGCTGCAGAAAATTGAGGTCAGAAAAGTTAAAAATTGGGAAAGGAGACATCCAACACAAAAAACAATAAAAATAATAACTGGACAGTTAAGAGGTACCAATCTGTTGCTCTTTGCAACAACAAGTGATAGAGTTTAGCGTTCATAGATGCACCAATGTGACCTCTTCCAAGGTGATACTGTCATAGGAAAACCTCAACCATAAATAAACTACTCAAAACAAACCGGTGCTAAAATTCATTCTAACAGAATTGAAAAATATCCCTTCATAAATAACGTAAATAAGATCCTCCCGCGTCAATACCGTAACAAATTTGTGAATATTTATGTTTGGTGAGGCTTAGAACTAAGCACTCAGAATCATAATCTGGGAAGGTACCATTCCAGAGCTTTGTTTATGTAACTCTAATCGCTATCTATTAATAATAAAAGATAATCGGCATAATCTCTTCTATGGAGAAATTTTGATCTTTAGCGATATGTAAAAAAAAACAACTAAAGGTAAAACTATTTTCTCTACAAATTCCAAGAAAAGAAAATTGCGTACACATTACATCGTCCCAAATGGAGGCGAGGTCCTCAGGGGATTTGTTCTTGGCCCGCTCGATATCCATAATAGAATCCAGAGGCTTTGGCTCTAAAGGATTGAACCCAGTGGCGAATCTATATGTTCTGAAAAAACCAAGAGAACCCCATTTGATAAAATTGCCCGGAATACCACTGGCTTCTCCCTTCTGAATCTTGTGGAGGTTTGGACTCACAGAATGGGTATAGAAAGTGCGCTTCAACGCAGTAACGAAGATAGTTGAAAGCGAGGATGCCCTTCTAGCTTTTGAAAGCGTCTGTTGCATAGCTAGGTATGCTAAGACTTAAGCCTATCAATTCGGTTGTGTTCGTTTTTCTGCAGCTCTTTGAAGAACTATACCAAACACTTGGCAAGCGTTGCCGTAGAAACTTTAGCTATAGGCACACGATTGGATTGGATTGGATCGGCTCGTCCGAGAAAAGTGAAATGCTTGAGCCCGAAAGAATTATGAGTAATGGCTGTTGTTGGTTCAATGGACAGCTCTATCTGGGCCCATTTTCTTTGTCTCTTTGGGTAATGTTGTTGATTTGCTGCAGAGGGAATACGTAAGGGTGTTTATGGTTAGTTAATTTGACTCGTTTATAAATAACTTGAACCTGAACTTGAATGTCAGGTTCGGCAATTTCACGAATTTGAACCTGAACCTAAAGAACCTATAGGATCGGTTAACCTATTTCAGTTTCGGTTCTCAGGGTAACTAGAACCTATTTATATCAATATATATGACAAAAAATTATAAAAATAATTGGTGAAAACAAATACAAATTATTCATAAAAGTATGCATATAAAATTCATCAAAGATTAATCCAATATGTTAAACCCAAGCAAAGTAAAAATAAGTCAAACAACGTCTTATAAATGATCCATATTAGAAAAAAAAGATAAATTATTAAATAATTATCCTTCGAATAGGATGGTAGGATGATCCACTGTTATACATGAAGCCACATCTATAGAAAATAAAGAATAAAAAGAGTTAGACTCGTTATTTCTTTTTTAATTGAAAAAAACTATTTATTTATTTGTATATTAAAACAAGGTAAAGTAAATTAGATTATTTGATTCAATTTGCTCAAGTTCTTCAAGTCTCTCTTCCATGTAAAGAGGAACTTGTGATTTTCTCAATCAATCTTGTCTACAAACAAGAGCATTCACCATCTTTGGAGTAAGAGAGCTATGAAATGAATCAAGCACTCGACCTCCTGTACTAATCTCCCCATCAAAAGTTGAGGTTTTTGGTTCCTTTCTATTCTAAGTTGGAGCACAGCTAGAAGTGGGCTAAGAAGTGTTACTATCAATCAAGATTATTGTTTCACGTTAGTTGGTTTTACTCACATCTACTCATTTAAGCATAGGCAGGTGGTCCATATTACCAAGTGAAGAAAGGCAAGTGGGATGGAAAATATCAATGGCATCAATGGTGGCTTCCAATCTTCCTCCTACAAATTCCACAGTTGATCAGCTGCTGAAACTCTTCAATTCCAAATAGTTAACTCTGAAGGACCTAGTCGTGCTCTCTAATGAACATACAATAGGCTTCGCCCATTGCAAGCATTTTGTTGATAGACTTTATAATTATCATGGCACTAAACAACTTAACGCTACTATGAACCTAACGATACTCAAGGCTCTAAAGATGTCATGTCTACAATTTGGCATGAATGCAGATATTGTTGTACCATTTGATGTGACTACTCCTTTCTTGTTTGGGTATGCTTATTTTGGAAATTTATAGGCCAATTTAGGGCTGCTAACCTCAGACCAAGGTCTTTTTATTGACCCTAGGACTAACCCTTTGTCCAACAATTCGCCAAAGATAACCAGAAGTTTTTCCAAGCATTTTCTATGGCAATGGAAAAAAAATGAGTTCAATAGGTGTAAAAAGTGGAAGAGAGCATGAAGAGATAAGGAAAGATTGTAGCTTGGTTGGAGCTTGAAGTTTTCTTTTTCTACGTCTTTACTTTTAGATTTTATTTTCGTGTTTGTGAATGTTAAGATTTTGGATAGTTGCAATATTTGTGTTTTTTTCATGCATACTGCAGTTGGACAATGATTGGATGTTGGAACTAAGATTAATATTTCAAATACTTAAGTTGTTATAAAAAAACTTAAACCTAACCTAATAATTTTATTTTGGTGGGTTATCTACTTAAAATTTTTAAGAGAAGGGGTTCAGTTTGTCGGCTCATTTCTGTATTTCTATATCAATATGAAAAATTATAGGTAAGCAGTTTACGGTATTAACTAAAAAAAAGATTCTTTTTTACTTACGAGAATCATGCAAACATTTTGTTAATTAGAGGCATTAATAACTTCAACATTTACAATAAAATCAAAAGGATTAAATTAAACCTTAACATTTTCTTATCTTAATTCAATCTCAAATGTTTCTAACATGTTTAAAAAATTATAATCAAAATTCAATTTAAAAACATTTCAACATATTTAAAAAGAATCATAACATTTCATAAGCATTTAATCTACATCCTAACTGGACTGGATCAACTCTTCCTGTTACCATGTGCCTACTTATGAGCCCCTTACTTTATTTAGCAACTGACACATAAATAATTTAAGGATAATAAAATTTTTCTCTCCTATCCTCTCTCATCTCTCTCCCTAATTTCTCTGTCTATATTTATTCTACAATCTTTATTGGATAACAGCATGGTTAAGAGTTTCCCAAGATTATAGTTTTACTAACCACTTACTTAACACAAGGCAATATTAGAGGATGCTCTATTATAAGCCTTCCGACAACTCTTAGCACGATTTGCTCTACGACCTGAGAAGGAAAGATATTAAAAACACAACATCCATTTAATATGTGAAAAGTAATTCTTGTAGCGGAACGAAATCTTACCAACTTCTTAATATCTTCGTTTAATATCTCATGAAATAGATTTGTAAACAATACAAATCAACTATTAATGCGAGAAATTATAAGAAATAGAAATAGATGCAAGAAAATTTTTTCTCATTTAAGTGTGAGTTTCATCCATTACAATTATAATGAAAGGACCTTCTTCTTAATATTATAAATAACAAAAACCATAACTTTTTTTGGTTTGTAAAGATGAGGCTTGGGCTTGGAATGTCAGGGCCATCCTTAGGTAAGGGTAAGAAGGTCACTTGCCTAAGGTCCATTCCTATGAAGAACAAAATACAGCTCAATCTTAATCCTTATAAAGAACAAAATGAGACAAAATCGAGCTTATTCTTGACCCTTATAAAGAGCAAAATGAGGTAAAATAAGTTTCAACTCACTCTTGCTACTCATAAAGAGCACAATGAGTCAACTCCTCTTAATTTTTTTTTTATGTCAACTCCTCTTAATTTTTTTATTCTTTATATATTTTTTTCATTTGATTTTTTTGAGTTGTCATCTAAATCTTAATATTAATGCAACCCATTAAATTCGTCGATTGTGTCACAATGAGGGGCTTAATGTAGTCTCGTTAATAATAAAAATATGCTCTTTTTTTATCAAGGAGAAGGCATAACGTGCCTAGCTCATAATTCTACAACACTACGAGGCAATGACACTTCCATATTGTCCTGCGACAGTAGGTTCTTGACAAAATTTATGGATCCTCTAAAATATGTAGTCCAAGAGGGTGGCTTAAAGCAAAGGTCTCTAATGCGTTGGTACATTTGTTTCCCTCCCAGTAATTGTGTTAAATATGGATTATCCATTGCCTTTGAAAAAGCTTTATAGTTTGTTAGAAGAGGGCACTGTATTGGTCAACCACTGATTGCTTGTGTTGAAGGTTAGCAATGACACTTTGTTATCAAGCTCCAGTATAATTTGTTGGAAACCTAGCTTCTAAGCTGTGAGTAAGGCAAAATAGGCACCCTATGATTCAACTAAAAAAGTTTGGCCAATGCCTATATTGGCTGTGAAACCTCCATTCCAGGAGTCTGTTTCATCTCATATTAATCCTCCTGTCACAATGAGGTGTGTGACTGGTTTAGAGGCTACATCAACGTTAATCTTGTGCCAATTTGCTTCAGGATGAAAGCCTCTTGTCTGTTAGGTTTTTTCATAGTGCTCAATATCTGTGTATTTGCATAATTGACTTCTCTCGATTTCACTAGAATTTGGGTGACCAAAGAGTCCTCAAAATGTCCTTCTCTCTCAAACCAAAGCAGATTCCTATCATTCAAAAGGGACAAGAATGCGACTCTAAAGATTGTTATCCATGGCATCTCATTTTGCAGCAAGGTTTCCTGCAAGTTGTTGATAAACCAGTCAGTAATGTTCTGTGTAAAAAAATTAGAATGCTTACCCTGAGGGATGAGTTTGGTCTAGAGATGTTTCGCTTGTGGGCACCATCTCAAAACATGGTAAATGGTTTCTACTCCTCTATATAATGAGCAATCATCACATAAAGTGAAGTGCCTCTGTTTTCTTTCAGCATTGGTAAGGAGAGCTTCGTGTAGGCACAACTAAAGGAAAGTTTGAATACATTTTGGCCCTTTCCATGAACAAACTACAGTCCTTTTAAGCTTTGAGTTTTTCCATTGATTTCCACATAGTAGGTTGTAAACAGAAGATGCAGTGAAGGTTCCTGTGTCTGTCGAAGCCCACAAAGGTTTGTTTAGGTGTGCATTTGTGCGTGGAGGGAAATGGATATGAATTTGCTAGATTATTTCCCATGGTAGCTTCCCCTGTAATTTGTTAAATCCCAGCACTGCCCATCAGAGTTAACAAAATCAAAGATAGGCAGGTCGGCTTCATGGTGTAGGACAGGCGAAATTGCCAATTTTATGAGTGGCTTCCTTGCTTTAAGCCATATGTTTTTCTATAAATGAACTCGATGGCCAGTACCAATTATTCAACAAATTCCAGTCAAGCACAATTCCTAGATGTGGCTGAGGTGGCACTAAAGATGAGATGCATTTTTAGTGGGGAGGAGTCTAAGGATGTCTTCCGATGGTAGTTTATATTTGGTGTAGAGGATTTTGTCCCATAACTCTAATGGGTGGGAGATAATGCCCCAGAAAATTTTGAACAATAAAGTTTCGCTTCATTTTTTCATACTGCAAAAACCAAGACTTTCGCTTGATTTGGGGCTGCAGATTACATCTCATTTATTGAGGTGTAATTTCCTTTGAGTTCTGAAGCTTCCCATAGGAAATTTCTTTGAGTTTGGTCCATTTTTGTAAATGTTGTCTTGGGGAAGCTTGTGGATTGCATACCATATAGTGGGATTGAGGTCAGAACCAACTTGCATAGAGTAGCTCGACCTCCCAAAGCAATTTTATTCGAGTTCCTGCTGTTGATTTTATTCTCCATTTATTGTAAGATATGAGTATAAGTCTTAGAAGTGACCCGGCCATGGATCAGAGGGACTTTAAGGTACTTTCCAAGGTTGTTTGAAAGTTGAACTCCTAGCCTTTTGCTAAGAAAGTTGTCTTTCTCCTATGATACAATTGGTTAATAGTGTAAGAGTGTTTTTTCCTTACTAATCTTTTGGCCAGAGTGCTTACAAAACTCCTCCAGGAGATTTAATGCAAAATTGACTTACTTAGTTGAGGAGTCCATGAAAAGTATCAAGTCATTTGCAAAAAAGAGATGGGAAATTGTTATGTAATTAGCACCAAAAGAAAAAGGAACCTAATCACCTTTGTTAATCACCTGTGTGATGGCCTAGGATAGTCGTTCCATGCATAATACAAAGGTGTAGGGGACACTATATCTCTTTGGCGTACTCCCCTTGAGGGCTTGAAAGAATCACTCTTCTATCCCTTCCACAATACTCTCATAAAACATGAATGAAGACCCCCCATCATTACTTTGATTAAGAGTTCAGGTATCCCTGCATCTTTTAAAGAATCTTGTATGAAGTCCCAATTCATCCTATAAGTTTACATATTTATATATTATCAATTTATTAAGTTCCCTTTTAGATTTTTCTTAGGGTCTCTAAAACGTTAGGAACGGACACCGCATTATATAAATAAAAAATGTTTGCTACTAACAATAGCAAAAAAACCTCCACTCGGTCCCATCCTCTTTTTCACAAATCAATTTTAAGTTTATGACAAGAACTATCATAGTTCCAACATGGCCTCTAAAATAATTTGCACTCCACGTTCAAAAAAAGCTATGCAGTGAAACAATAAAACAACAGGAGCAGTAAGGTAAGAATTTAGACCAAACCTTTCATAAATTACAGTGCTTCTTCTTCGTTGGATGACTTTTCCCTAATTGTAGCCCTATAGACCACCACCTTTGTAATGTCAAAACAGTAGAAAATAATATTAAAATATGCATCTTCATAGAGATCTTGAATTTTCATATATAAAAGTATGAAACATAAATGCACGTCTTTATGACCAGAAGCCATTTATATTCGATAATACTAATTAAGGATCTAGATATTTAGGTATTAAACATCATTTAAACTAATCAATGCTCTCTTATGTTTTAAAGACTACGAATGATAATAAGAAAAAATAACTTGAAAGAGAAAACAAAATGGGCAATGAATTTGTTGAACTTAATAAATTGATGATGAATAATTAACACAACTACATAATTATTAAATTGCTTTACTTGGAGGACTAGAAATGTCTCCATCTAAACTTACTAAAAAAGATGTAACTATTACTTTTAATGATTTCCCTCATCCTCATTTATCAATTAAAAAGAACCTAATAGCAGTTGACCCCTTTTAATCAAAAGGCTTCTACTCTACACTTATATCCAAAACTTAGATCCCATGCATACAAAATCTAACTTTCATAGGTGAAACATATCATTTTTCACCTAGTAGAAGACAAAGTACACTCATATTATAAATAGCATCAATAGATGACTTAGTCTTTATGCACCCATTCTTCAATTAGTAATCATAATTGATAATGAAAAAGAAAAAACAACAACACATACTGTGTTAGCTACAATCAAAATAGTAGGTTTATCTTCCTTTCTTTGATTATCGATATAGAAAAGAAGAAAACTTTTACTATGATAATAAACTTATATCACATGTTTGACAAGAATCATGACAATGAGAAAAAGAAAAAAAATACATACTGTGTTAGCTACAATCAAAATAGTAGATTCATCGTCCTTCCTTTGATTATTGATACGAAAAAAAAGAAAAATTTTAGTACGACATTGAACTTATATTCCATGTCAGACAAGTTTTCCCCCTCGTAATAGATGTTGGAGAATGATTCAAAGTTGTTTAAAATATGGTCCTACTTTTCTGAGTTATCTGAGTTTCTTTAGATTGTTTGCTTTATCTTAGGTATTTAAACTTTTAAATTTTTGGTTTGTTTGGTTAATCTTTACTGAGATATTAGCTAAGTTTGTGTAACACCTGGTATCTAGTTTACCCGGTACACCGAAATAAATTGGTATTTGAGATTGATGTCATTAACACCAGGATAGTGAATAATAATTTTATTGGCATCAATTTAATGATGTATGACATTTTTCGGTGGTCATAGGAAATTATACAAGCAGATGTCAAAAAACCAGTACAAGAGTGACAATTTTGTAAATAAGTGGACATGAGGCATATAAAAGGAGCTAAGTTGGGGATAAGACAAAACATTGTCTTCTTCTTCTTCCCTCACCACCAAAACCTCCATGGGAGATAGCTCTCAAGCTTTTTCAACTTTTGTAGCAAGATTTGGAAGGAGAACCAAGGCATTTGGGTAGTATAAAAAGGTAAGCCTCCACTCCAATGCTTAGATCTATTGATTAAAGCTTAGTTCTCTCTTCTTTTGTGAAACCCACTTGATGGAATTTATGGGTTTGAATGATGGGTTTTTGTTCTTTGATGTCTAATACACTTTAACATGAAGAAATTTCGTTTTTATGGTAATTGGAGGGCTAAATCAAAACCCAGGGTTTTGAAGGTTAAGCTGTCATAGAGACAGATTCGTGGCTCTCTTTGTACTTTTTGTTGAGCCGTTTAAGTTGTGAATCTAGAGAAACTCAAAACATAGAAGTTGTAGATCCAGATGTCTACTATCTCCCTGATATTTTTCAAGATTTTAGGGTGAGCCAAACAAATGTAAGAGGCCCCGAATTGGTACTGGTTCAGAACACCAGCGGGATTGAAACTAGAACTAAATGTTAATTGTTTGAAGACCTTAGAGCTAGAATTGGATGATGAGTTATTCTTACGAAATGCTCAAAAATGTGTTGTATAAGTTATGTAAAAATTAAATTTTAATTTGATGAGTATTCTATTAGATATGGCTGAAAAAGTGAAGGATGTTGTTAACATTAGTGACATAGAAAAGAACATAAACAGAACAGGCTTGTAAAAATCACAATAAATCCAATTTACATCATTTTTTGAGCCGTATTTGGATATGTGATAGCCTTATGAGTCTATTGAAAATGAAGTTTTGAATCGCCTTAATTGGATGAGAAATGAATAAGTTACAAGGTTTTGAGACAGGAAGGGTCCAACTCAAGACTGAATATTAAGACTGATTGTGAATGGGAGATTTGGATCTCCTTAATGACCGAATTAGAACATGGTCATAAAAGAAAAATTGTGAGTTCATGTGTTAGCTAGAGGTATGGAAAGTTTGAAAAACATTGGTCCTATTTATAACAAGTTATGCCATCACGAATGAGACTTATGCAGTTTTTTTAATGATATGTGTTAAGAAATGAGGTTTTTGTAAGAATGGCTGATATGGGTATATGTAATTTTATGCATGTTACCCAAAAGCTTGTGAAAGCAGACAAGAAATAGAACTAGAAGTCATACCTAGTTCTTCCCCAATTCAAGAAAATTAGAAAAGAGATCAGAACCATTGCGATAGTCGAGGCGAGTATAATCATGCTACTATACTTGTGTAGTAATCCTTTTCATTTATCTTATGGCTTGTTGAATTGTTCTCGAACCTGTATGACTTGTTTGACATATGACTCCATGTAGTTGAGTCTAACATGTTGTATGCCAGATTGACCAGATGATTTCAGATTCTTTGCATCTTCTGGTTCCCTTATTGTATTAAACCTATTGATTGCGATTCTTTGATGAATCATGCTTCCCTTGTTAGCCATGATGGATGAGTTCACAGAATACCCAGCTGATAGGGTATATTATCATACTACGTGCACACAGATAGCCCGCCGGTGATGGGTTAGATCCGGGTCTTACCTAGAGAGGGCAGGCCTTCAGGGGCAAGGTTAGGCCAACCTTGTCTAGAATCAGAAAATGAGAGATATGCCGTAGTAGCATGCCTCTGTCTCTTCCTACGAAATTCAGAAAATCAGAACTCAGAAATGAGAAAGCTCAGAATTAGGAATCATGTAGAACCCAAAATCAAGAAAGAAACCAGAATTCAGAAAGAACCCAGAAAATAAAAGAACCCAGAAAAGAATTTAGAAACCAGATTCATGTTTTCTTTGAACAATTCATATTGAGCTTTATCATTGATACTCATGTGATTTCCGCATTTGATATTACTACCTGTTCATTTATTGATCATATATTGATGCTCAGAATGTCACAGACCATTTTTGTGAAGCTAGCTTTGTGTTACTTAGCCTTACAAGCATGGTAGTATGTTTATAACTCACTGAGTCGCATTGTAGACTCACACCTCACTATCATCATTTCAAGAGATTAGCGGATCGTAAGAGAAAGAAAATCCAAGTCTTTTGAAACTCGCTTGGATAATCAGACAAGTAATGTTTTTGGCATGATATTTAATGCAGATGTTTATAGCTGCTCCATGGTTTGTCATAATCATATGTACATAAAACATGTATAGATTTTTTATGTTATTGAGAATGATGTTAGCTGATGATGAGTAGATAATGTATGTGAGAATTGCAGAATTGGATCCTTACTTCTTACAACCAATTAAGTAGGTATAAGGGTTAATCAGACAAGCGAATAGATTATGCCAGATTTTTAGTAGAATATAGAAAAGTTGGGCTTATTACAGGTTTTGGTGGCATTAAGCCTACCCATTCTCTAGTGCCAACACAACTCAAAAAGGGCGGGTCGTGTCAGTTTGTTATTTCATTGGTTATGTATTTAGGCCTTCAACATCAATATAATGACGACCCATCAATAAATTGCCTCTTGCATGCCTCTTTTATACTTTTTTTTGGGTTAATTTTTAGTTCTAAAACCCAATATGGTATCAGAGCTCCTTATAATCTTAAGGGTCCTGTGACTATTCGAGAGATAGTAGCGGTATGGCGTGCATCAATACATCAATGCTTTCACCTCTAATTTTTAATGGTGAAAATTATAAAATTTAGGCAATCAAAATGAAAGCTTACTTGAGAGGTATTAGCTTGTGGTAGTGGGTTGAAGGTGAAAAGCAAATACCATTTCTAGGAAATAACCTAACACGTAATCAAATTAGGGCTTAAGAAGATGAAGAAGCCAAAGCTCTAAGAGTCTTTTATCAAATTCATACTACTGTCTCTGAATCAAAATTTCCAAGAATTATGAGTTATGAAACAGCCAAGGAAGCTTGGGACATATTTAAAGAACTCTATCATGGCAATGATAGAACAAAGCAGATATAAGCATTAAATCTAAAAAGAGATTTTGAGATTCTAAGTATGGAAGAAAAAGAGATTATACAAGATTTTTCTAACAAGCTAATGATGGTGGTAAATAAAATTAGATTGATGGGAGAAGAGCTACCTGATAGCAGGATCGTAGAGAACGTGCTTGTAAGCTTGCCCGAAAGATTTGAGGACAAAATGTCATCTCTAGAGGATTCAAGACATATCAATCAAATTACCTTGCCTAAATTAATCAACGCCCTGCATTTTTAGGAGCAAAGAAGAATTTTGAGAAAAGAAGGAACTCAATAGGTAGTTGAGGGGGCTTATCTAACATGTAGCGCTCCCTTACCGCATAATACACACCGGGACGCCCGGAGGTCATTCCGGTACGTATCCTACGATAAAGGCGAGCTACGTTCTATCATTTCATTCGCTTCACATGGCATCGTATTAAAATTTGCTGCTAAAGCATCAATATGAAATCCACAATATTTTGAAACCAATTGTTTCCTCATTTCATTACTCAAAAACAATACTATA
>JANZLX010000002.1:31756499-31779785 GCA_025531955.1 Erythroxylum orinocense
TTTCCTTTGACAGATGCATTATACCTCGAGTTGTCTAACTCATACCTCGAGGTATCGAGTACATACCTCGAGGTGTCAATGCTGTAACTCGAGGTGTTGATTCTTCGGAAAAATCTCCGCTCTGAAATACCTCGAGGTGCTCCTCGAAACTCGAGGTGTGTGTCAGTTTTACTCAGATACCTCGAGGTGTATATCATGTAACTCGAGGTGTAGAATCAATTTTTCAATTTTGCTTGCTGATAACTCGAGGTGTTCAGTGCATACCTCGAGGTGTGAGGCTCCAACGTATATATTTCATTAGGATCTTCATACTCTCCATGTTTAAAGCCTTCCTCTTTAATACATACCATATGTAATGCTTTCCTTCTCAATGCTTCCCATAATCTTCATGTTTAATGCCATAATCAATCCAAATTTATTTCCTTTCTAAAGCTTCCCATAAAATTGTAGATTTCTATCAATCCAATAACTTCCTGCATTTAATTTCTTAATCAAGTCTATCTATCTTGTTATTATCAAAACATAAGTGGAATTTATTTGTCAACCACCATTGGTCCAACATTGAATACTTTCATCACCAGAGAAAAGAGATAAAGAGAAATAAGGTCAACTTAGCAAATTCTTTTACAATTTTTAAAAGAATTTATAGGTTAAACATTAACAAGGATATTATAAGAAGGAGAAGTGATGCATTGAGTGATCTATTGAATGAATGCACTAGGAAAATCCATGGCAGACAATATGTTAATTATAAAATCCACAATTCATGCGATCAAAATCCATGTTAAGGTCAATTTTAATGTAGCAGTTAGACCTAACTTTTTTTTAAAGTGAGATTTAGCTAATTCCCGAAGTATTAGAACCTTATCACCAGTAATTCTACCAGGGATATGTGCACCTTGAGTAGCCTAATGGGACTTAGAAGGATATTTCTAAATCTATGAGCTATTATACTGGAAATCAACTTGTCAATAAAATTGTAACATAAAATGGGGCTAAATTTTGAGAAATGCTTAAGCTCTCCACTTTTAGGAATAAGTGTAATGAAAGTCTTATTAATCTCTAATAGTAAAGAATTATTAAATAATTCCAATATAACATATGAAACAAGATTCCTTTTAAGAGGTCAGGATCTAAGGAAAAAATTTATATTAAAACCACCATGTCCAGGAGTTTTATGGGGGTTTTGAGATTTCAAAGTTGCGTCAATCTCTTAAATAGAGATAGTTTGCACATATAATCAGCTTCCTCTATAGAGAGGCTTCCCTATAAGATTTCTTTTAGTAGAGAGCTAGTGGAGTAAGCATTAGAAGGTCTTTTCATCAAATTAGAGAAGCAATTGAAAGTCCTGTCAAGAAATTAAGACTTAGAGTTCAATTTGTGGTTATTAAGTTAAAGTGAAACAATCCTATTTCTAGCTTTCTAGACAAAATAGCCCTATAGAAATAAGATGTTTTTCCATCCCCACTCTTCAACCATTCCATTCTAGATCTTTGTTTCATAAGAGAGAAATCATATAAAAGAGCTTTGGAAAAATTATGCAAGGCAATTCTCTCTAACTCTTGTAATTGAGTAGATTGGGAGTTATTGAAATGATCCTACTGAATACTCTCAAGGTCTTTCCTAGCAGTGTTGATGATAAGTATTTCCAGTATTTTCTTTAAAAATGTGCATCATATCTAATTTTATAAGGTGTAACTTCCTAGCATAAATGAATTGCTTGGTTCCACTAATTCTTGCTCTTAAGGCTTTCTAAATGTTGTCATCAAATCTTACTAGATCAATTAAGAGATCTAAGAATCTAAAAGGGTTTTTAGCACTTACTATTTCTATTTCATTGAGTATAGGTGAGTGATCTAAAATATTGTTATTAGAATAGGTAGAAAAATAGTTTGGGAAAGCCACTATCCAGTGAATGTTTACTAGATTTCGATCCAACTTCTTTCTAATGAAATTTGCTTTAGATTTTTTGTTACTCCAAGTAAGAAAAATACCACCATATAGGATCTTAGTCAATTGAGTTTTATCAATACATTTGCCTAATTTTGAGCAATGATTTTGATTAGACTTAGATCATTCTACTTCATCAGCTTTTAGGATAAAATTAAAATCTCCAATGAGGATCCAAGGATTGGAGATGCATGTAGCAGCATCATTAATTTGATTCCAAATGAAAGCTCTTTTATAGGAGCTATATTGTGCATATATGAAGGATATGAAGAGTGGTTGAGTTGGGTGCCTCAAAGAAAGCTACAGATGAATGGTTTGATCTAAAACCATCTTATGCATGCAGTCATTATAGAATCATACATAGAATCTATTAAACCATATAGACGATGACTATGGTTTGTAATTTCTCTCTATTAAGATGGAAAGTAATTCAACAAGTTACAATTGTCCCCTTTCATACAAGTTTCCAAAATGCCAGCTATTACCAATTTATTCTACAAAATCTTATTTCTAATTAAAATCTTCTTGTAAGAGCATTTACTCCTTTCCAAACTAAGATGCTCATAAGGTAGGCTCCATAGATGGAGCCTTCTTTTTTTCTGTTGGATTTCCTTCTGGTAATAGTTTTAAACTCTTGCTTGGGTTTTTCTTATTTCTTAGTGTTTTTAATAGGTGTTTTGGGCAATACTATCTTCAAGAGTTGTTTGTTCAGATCTCTTCTCTATAGTAGTTAATGTTAAGGATCTAATGGTTCCCTTATCTCCATCCTCTAGAGATGTGTTCATCATTTCTATTATGGCTATAACTTCCTCATCCACACGTGAGCACTTTACCTCATCTAAATTCATTATTGTTGGTACATGAGGATCAATATTGTGCTCCATAAGTTCTTAATAGCAAACTATTTTAAAGATCCTTATAACTGGTCTACAAGTTTTCTTCCTTGCAGGTTATGGTTTCTATGCTTAAGAAACATTCAGTTAATCCTCAACAAGCTCGAGATTTTCATTCAGCTTAATGAATGGAATCACGTAAGGAAAGTTAGTCATATAATTAACCAAGATACAAATCTTTATAAATTTAATTCTTCGAATCTCAAAAGTGGCTTGATCCATAGATATGTGTTTGCTAATGAAGATGTCAAGGTAGCTAAAACCACTTTTAGTCTAATACTTCAAAGGGACATCATGTATATAAATCCATATAGGAAAGTCTTCTTATTTAATCTCCTCCAATTTCAATCCAGGCCTTCATAATTGGAGTAATAGTGGCTTGTTGTATACATGCCAAATTCCAGCTTAAATCACTTTTTTAGCATCTTCAAAATTTACAAATTTTAAGAGGAACACATCCTCATTGTTCACATGCATCTCTTGCAAACTATGCTACTTCTAGTTGTTCATGGCCTATTGCTTCATAACTATAAAAGTTATCCTCTTGTCTAAGAGGAACACATCCTCATTGTTCACATGCATCTCTTGCAAACCATGCTACTTCTAGTTGTTCATGGCCTATTGCTTCATAACTATAAAAGTTATCCTCTTGTCCAGGAAAAAAAATAAAAATGTTTGATTTCCTTTCATCAGCTACAATTTTAAGAAGACCCAAAAGTTAAAAAACAATTTTAAGAAGATCCAAAAGTTAAGAAACAATCATATGCTCAGATGCTTCACTAATAGATAGTAAGATAGTTTCATATAAGGTTTGGAATTCCTGACTACTTGAACCCAAGTTTTTCAAATTTGTTGAGGATTTATCTCAGCGTCCTGTGCATTACATATGGAAGTACAGGAAGCTTCTTTAAAGAAGGAAGCTCATATTGCAGAGTAGGGCAATTTGAGTTTAGAGGAGGGAACGCAATAGTATCCATTAAATCAAGCTAAAGACTAATAGATAAAGGAAATTCTACAGGTTAAAGGATGCACAAAAGTTGGAGAATACTTTAAACAAGTAGAAGGGTCAGAAGGTTCAAGAAATAGAAGATTAGTAACAAAGGAAGAAAGTTAGAAACTTTGGATTGATATCAATGTAGTGTGTAGAAATAAGGGAGAAAAACAAGCAAGCAAAAAGGTTAATAGACGTGAGTTTATTATTAGCAAAATGCAGGAAATAGAAGGTGTTGCAGAGGATCAACCATTGTAGCAATGAACAGTGTATGAATAGTAGCCTACAAGGGGGAGCTACAGAAGATCCACCATTCCTAAGCAACAAACTATAAAGCGACAGTATTCAAGATTTGTTAAGTTTTTATACTTTGATTTGATGTAGTTTGAGTGATCTTATGAGGATTTGAGCTTTCATGCCATATATATTTTATATTTCATATATGGATACCTTCTTTAGGTTTGAATTTCTAGAACTTTATTTTAATCTTTTTTAGATTGTATTGAGATATGTGCAAGCATAAAGATAATAAAGGCACTTAAGACTTGAATTTTGCCTAAATTGCCTAACATTTAAATATTAATTCATTAATGAGTGATCCTATTATATATTTTAAGCTTTTTCTTTGGTACCCTTTCTTAAAGAACCTTAAGCTAAAAGAAAAACAAGTATGAACTCCCTAATTTATGACTAGTGAACTTTTTCTTGTAAATTAATACGTTTTTTATAAAGGAAATAAGTGTGCAAGAATGGTAAAGTATGTGAAAATTAGAAATGAAAAAAGGAATCAAGTGTCAATTTGGAAAAAAAAAAAAGGAAAAAGGAAAAAGAATATATATATATATATTGTTAAAAATTGTCGAAATGGATTCCTAGGATTGAAAAGTACGAGGGAAAAGGGTTTTTATAAGGAGTTAGTGGGAATGATATTGATTATTTTCATTCATTATTCATCTACTAATTATGAATATTTTCAACTTTATTTCTTTTTTATTTGTTAACTTATTTGATCCTTTGGCCCTATTATAGCCTATTAAAGCCCTTTTTATTTTTTTCTTATGCATATTTAAATCTTATGATAAGTTCAATTCTAATAAAAGACGATGAGAATACCTCACCTAAATTTCAAATACTTATGTAAATGAGTGGCATCTTATAAGAAATTATCAATTGATGGAATTTGAGCTTGATAAAGGATGTGAAATAGTATTTTCTTTGTCTTACTTATGTTGAATTTTCATATGGAATCTTATTTATTGAAAGTTTATAATTTAGATGAAGCTTTAATCTATACAGTTTTTATTGATTTTTTAGTTAACTAATACATTATGTGTTATGTTAATGTTTGTGGATAGAATTTTAGTAAATCCTTAAGAGACTATAACTCCTCCACTAAGGATAACTAGGGGTTTAAATTATTATGATAATTCTTTATAAATTAATTAATTAAATGAAAATTGTAATCTATTATTTAATATTTATTTAGCAAAATTATTATATTATGTTAAAATAAATAATTTTTATTTATAAAATAATTTTATTTTTAAATATTAAAAATTATTTTTAAATTTATTTTAAATTTAAATTATATTCATTAATAATTACTAAATCTTTAATATTTAAATCAATTATGAAAATTAAATTAAATTAAATTAGTCATAGTTAATATTAAATTAAATTATGTATAATTCTTATTAATAACAAGTATTAAATAATTAAATAATATATATTTAGTTGATAGTCAATAAGATTATAGAAAAATAAAAACAAAAAACAAAAACTACTTTTAATGGTTTTCATAAGTTATGAAAATTAAAAAAAAACAAAAGTAAAAACTCAATCAAACAGATTTTCTTTTCCTAAAATTAAAAATTAAAAACAAAAGTTGAAACAAACATGCTTTTACTTTCTCCATATGTTAATTTTGTCCTGTATTTAAAATATTACCTACAAAATTTATACGATACTAGTTTGGAAGTTAATATGCTTAAGTTCTAATTTTGGATTATGATTGACCTTGTTTCACCTTTTTTTCTAAAGGCTTTTGCAAATGATATTAGCATTCCATTCTTGGAAACAAATGCCAAGAGTGCTACCGATATAAAAGAGGCATTCATAACCATGGCCTCAAAGATAAAGAAGCGATAATGTCTACAAACTAAATTTGAATAATATTACCCTCGATTAAGATTGTCAAGTATATGTCATTTTTATTGCAAAATGGTTAGTCAACTAGTAATGGCCATAATTAGCTCTACCATGATGCTGATTCACAAGAAGCCTGTCTACCAAGCTTCCACCACTCAGTGCTCTAGTTGGTTCTTCTAAGGCTCCTACCATTCTAGGAAAAGGATCAAATTAAAGATTTAAGTTCAGGTATATATGGCCTCAACTAGATGTTACTTTCCTATTGCATTTTGAATTTGCAAAAAAAGAAAGTTTTGATCATATAATATTGATACTTGATCACGTTTATTAAATTAGAAGTGGTTAACGAATGATTATGTCTTAACACTTTCATTCTCTAATAATGTTCATTGGCAGCTACATCAATACATAAATAAAACTCACTCAGTTTTATAATTATATATCGTTGATTTTGCTTCAAAATGAAATTAAACTACCAATAAAATCATTTACCTCTTTCACTATCTTTAAGAAATTAAGTGTTATAGCATTAGTAGTTTATAAATGATGCAGACAACAAATTTGAAGGCTTAATCTTAGAGTAATATACACCTTACATGTCTTGATTACCAATTCATTTTTAGAAAAATTAAGTACCTTAAGGATATGGTAACTAATACATAAGAAAAGGTTCTTAATTACATGCTTTTTTTCTAATTAACTTAGCACAAAAAAGTGATAAAATTATTAAGACTATTATAACTGAATCAGAAGCCAAACATTTAACTTTAAACTATAATATTCCAAAGAAAATTATCTCACCATAAAATGTCATAGACTCTACGGTTCTTAGTCTAAATAGAAATAAACCAAACAAAATACAAAAGTAGGTTAATAAGGTTGATGGAAAACTTTTTCCAATATAATTTATATTGAGTAATGCACTATATTGTATATGGAATCATTTCCTAGCTTGTCTATCCCTCTTCTTGACAGTATATTTGTCAAACTTCAGGCCCTTGTACATATCACTCAACCTTGTAAAGGCTACCTTCTGTAGATTAGGTTTATAATAGTTATCAACAACTTGCATTAGGGAAAAGTTTCCTTAGGTGCTTAAAATTACATACTTTATAAAAGAAATGAGAACTTAATATTTAATCCAAACAAAAAATAATGTCTCATATGAATAAATGATATTCTAAAATAAATAAAATAAAGGAGGTAATCAATAAGATTAAAAGAAATCGAAACTTAATATTTACTCCAAACAAAAAATAATGTCTCATATGAATAAATGATATTCTAAAATAAATAAAATAAAGGAAGTAATCAATAAGATTTTCAACACTAACATAATATTTTACACAATAAAAACACATAATTGTAGATAAATGGAAGTTACAAAACTATAACACACTTAAGATATAAAACACAAGTGAATATGGGATAAAAATCATAAAGATAATGCTCAAAAGCCAAGTGTAACAAGCACTAAAAATTCGTATTGGTTAAAAAATAGTATAAAATATGGTTTCATACTGAGTTAAGGTATTGGTTGGTACCAACTCTTTTAGTTAGTATTGACCCTTTTAGTAGGTACTAATCGATACCAACTAGTACCTGAAATACTTGTTAAATATATATCTAAAATATAAATTTGAAAAAGCACTAGGATTAAATTGGAAAAATCTTAAATTTCTCTTAAATCTTAACATTATTCGTCTACCCTTTCACTCTCATAAGCCTTTCTAGATTTTAAGTTCCTCTCCTCTCCTTATCAAAAACTTCATCATTGCCTCCTCTTCATTTACTTTTGTTCATAACTAACAAACTCTTCTATCAATCAATATATTGTCTACTCATTTTCAAGTCTCTTCTCTACATTATCTCCATATACCAATGCCAAGATGTGTGAACTCACTACATAATAAAATTGCAGTAAGACTCAGATACCTTATCTTTAGTTCTATTATAGCTATATATTAGGTGTAGATAAATATGGTTGAGCTCTAGGTTGATTTTTCTTTTTCTAGATCTCATCTCATATGGTATATTATAATCCTCCCTCAACCAATTTGATGATCATATTGGCATTAGGCACTTAAATGAATTTCTTACCTGTAGTGGATTGATCAATAGTTTCTCCTAAAATGAATTAGAGTTTGCCCAAGCTGGATTTATCAATAATTTTATAATTTGATTAATCTATCTACCTCTCACTATCTTCATTGTGTTGTTGCTTATAAGTATTTAATTACAGTTGATGTTCTAATCAAGAGTCAAGTATGCCATACTCAACACTTAATAAGTGAGATTTAAATATTAAACAAAGTGTTTACATCTCCTTGACCGTAGTTCTCATTTGAATTTTTATATATAAATATTTGTGTCTGTGATCTATAGTACAAGTTAATAAATGTACAAAATAAACTTGTTGTCGATAAGAGGCTCTAAAGTATTACCATATTTTAAGTTAGAATTTAAGCATATCTTACCACATCATCCATTCCTAGATCGTAATCTCAGTTAATATGAGGTCGTACTCTTCCAATTTACTTCTTTACTAACGGAATAAGTAGCTAAATGTATTAGTTGAGCTAGTGGAGTTCAAAACTATCTCAATGTAAGTTTCAAGTAAAAGCTAAAAATTGGAGGCATATCATTGTCATTACATGTCAAAATAGAGTTTGAATAAGCCTTCACCAAACAAAATATTGAATAATGACATAGCCATTTACTTTTACTTATAAAATGAGAATTTAAAGAGTTAGGTTGGGGCTTATATGGCCCCAGTTTCTTCACCTAATAAATATCCCAAAAATGTCAACTATTATTGCTTATAATTTCATATCATCAAGTACTATTAATAGCGTGAAAATAATTTAGTCTATTTAGTCCACAAGTGAAAAGGTCAAAATACTAGAAATTTGAGAAGTCATTTGTCCAGAGAATTCATGGACATAGGAATCAGTTGAGAGGATTTAAGAAGTCTAGCCAGTTAATATATAGTTGGTATATACTTTAAACAAAATAGTGCATGAGGGAAATTAATAGGAACATGACAAAGTGGAATGGAAGTTAATTAGTTATAGGAAAAACGTTTAACATAGGAGTTCGAAACATGAAAGTTGAGAAAATGATAGAAGACAGTTAGTAGAAACATGGCTGAGTAGGCTGGAAGTTACATAGTTGCAAGAAAACTATTTAAGGCAGAAGTCTAGAAGAGTGGCAAGCAATTAGCAAAAATGTGGCATGTGGGCTAGAAGTTGAGCTTTTACAAGAAGTTAAGAAAATAGTGGCAGCTAGTTAACTAAAATGTGGGAACTAAGGATGAGAGAACTATAAATTATCCAGTGCCATAGGGACAAGGAACAATCCGCACAACACATAATTTTATAGAAGACATATATTCAATCATAAAGACAACCTTAAAAATAATCTTTAAAAAGAATAATCAGCTTAATTTAAAAATATTTTGTTATTATTTTTCCAACTTTCTTAGTGTTATGTATCTTTTTATTATCTCAAATTTCATTTATAGTTTTCGTTTTCAATTTGAATAAATCAAATTGTTTCTTTTTTCAACACATTTTAGCTTTTTGATAGCTTAGAATTCCATTTTCTAAGTTTTTTAAAGGCTACCAATATCTTCAATAAGAAGTCAGATACAAATTCTGAGAGAATTCCTTATTGGTAGGCTTAAATTCCATATTAACACTAATAGTTTGGCTTAAGCAATGGGACTTAATGCAATAAATAAAGAATAGAAAAGAGATCATTATGCCTTAACCCTGGAGAATGAAGTCTTAATAGTAGTAACGAATAAAGGGGTTTGTATCTCAGATGGTCAATAATCTTGACAAGGTAGCCTTGCCATCAACTAACTTTCCTGTTGGCTAGAATCAAAAGTCACTGTAACAGAATGGCTTTGTTTGTATAAAAAAAATTCCAAAAATGAAGTCTAACATGGCCTCTGTGGCTAATATAATCAAGATATTGACAAAGAAGGTTGATAAACTACCTACTACTCTGATATAGTTTGCTAGGTAAAATTATCCTATTTTAGTAAAACGAATCTCTAAAGGACTCATGGTGCATGCTGTTCCTAATATGATAAAATTTAGGGAGTTTTGTCACCTTCTAGTTGTGTGTTCCATAGATAAAAGAAACGTCCCTCCTCATAAATGAGAGGATGTTATTATAGCACCTCTGGAAATTAATATTGGTAATGGATGATAGGCAATCAACCCTCAAATTCCCAATAGGCAAAGATTTGATGTGGAAGCTGAAGCTAATAAAACACAATACAATTTAGGGGATAACATTGTAGCTGTAAACCCAATCCTGTTATTCCCCCACTACAAATGAGATTACAAGTTGATATGAAAGCCATCAGAGAAGTTGTCTAGGAATTGTACAGTTATAGTTTGAGCCAACTTAGCAACCCAAAATTCTACAAGACTTACCTGGAATAGATTGATAATGAGAATCATTACATTCACAGTTATAGAATTACTGAATTCAACTTATTTTTTGGTGAAGATGGTGAATCCACCATTAATCGCATTGTTAGATACACCATACAATATGGAGAATTAGTTAATTACAAAAAGTTCAATAATTGTAATCTCAGGTTGTTCTAGAATTCATTAACAAGAGCAACCTTCTCCTAGTATGCTTTGTTGCCTAGGATTTCTATCCTTTCCTAGGAATTCTATCCTTTTTTAGGTTGAAATGGGAAGACTGTTTCATACTCAACTTTTTAAGACTGAGCCTAAGGTTAATATATCTTAGTTGGTAAGGTCACTCAGAAAAGTGGTGGAAATGCTAACATTTTAATCACTCATTTAAAAAATGAGAAGTCAATGTTGGATCGCACTTTTATAAAAGAATATGTGAAGTTAGCTTAAAGAGGTTTGGAAATTGAATTGCAAAAGAAATTACAAGGTATGGAATTTTGTGATTTTTATGAACTAGTAGCAAAAATCTCCAAATACAAAGAACTTCTATGAAATAAGGACACTAAAAGAAGAATTATGTAGGCATTTATGTTACAGTGGCAAATTTTTATGATTTGGTAGTACAACATTCCTAGAACTTGTGTTTATCCCTCTTTAGAGCACAAATCCCTCTAAAAAAAGGAAAAATATAGGCTCCATCTACTTAAGTTCAATACACCTTTGACTCCTTTAAGACAGAGGTGATCTTTGATTATTTATTGGAAGAAAAATTCATCACCTTACTACTAGAGTATAAAATTCCTACAAAAGACTAAATTAGAGTTAGAGACAACAACAAATATCACGATAACTAGAGTCACCTAACAAATTATGGTTTCAAATTTGTGGTCTAAGATTGAATTAATAAGGGAGTTCTATTGTTCACCAAACCTGACCAAACTATTATGATAAATTAAGACCATTCTTGCTAGTGGCAGCTATTAATACTACTAAATTTGACTTATGCCTATTGTTAGATGTCCAAATAAGTTGAAATTTGTAAAAGATTGTTTAGCATTTGCAATGAATTCAAGAACATGTGTTTTTGTTCCTAACTATGATACTGACTTTTGTAACAGTGGTCAGTGTATTCCTAAAATCAAGCAGAAGGTAGAAATTTTAAGAAAAAATTACCAAGTAGAATTCACCCAAGTTTATAAGTAAAAACATGAACTTTAAAATATGAGTTTTAAGTTCAGACAACCTAGATTTGTAGTGCCACTATCTTGATAATGATAATGAGAATCCTTAACTTGAACTAAAAAGGGAGGCTTCAAAGATAGAGGTATGTTGCTAAGATTGAGAAAAACAGACCAATATTGTTAAAAGATCTAACTTCAAAAAATCATCTCATGTAAAATATGTCTTTTCTAAAAAAAGTACTATAAATCCTAATAATAAAAAAGGGATAGGCATAACTCGTTGGTGAAAAATGAGGCAAGCCAAAATAGAATCCAAGATTTCATAGGAAGTCAGCACACTCTAAGAGCTGGATTCTACTGAATTCATTACAATTGGAGAAATTCCCACTTAATTACCATGTACCTTTTCTTTTATAAAGCTACCAACTTCACTTGGCAAATCTTCAAGATTTTTAGTCAATAATGGGTTAGTAAATATTATGCCAACTAAAATGATGGTTAGTTTAGGAAAAGATGGTGCAAACTTGATCCTAATTGAAGTATATATTGCTAGATTTAATGGTGAAAATGCTAAAGCATAAAAATTGATCCTTGTAAATATTATAATAGGAGGAAAGACGTTGTTGACTACTTTCTTTATTGTTGACACTCATGCCAGCTACCAAATCTTATTAGGGTGAGACTAGATATACTCCAACTATTGCATCTTATTGTCTCTTCATCAACTTTTACTTTTTAATAGAAAGGCAATCAACTAGAAATTGTTTGGGGTAATTCATAACTATTTCATACTAAGTTTGATGCAATAGATGAAAAATTGTATAGAGATTATATAAAGCATGTACAAATTTAGAAATTGTCTTACTATAGCGAAGGCAAAGAAAAGATGAAAATAGAGTTAGAAAGATTCATAAAAATAACCACCATCATGTCTGCTACTAGGTTGATGAATGTTTCAATTATAAAGGAACCTAATGAGTGAATTTTCATAAAAGAAGGAGTGATATTTGTAGTTATAGAAATCAAATATTGAAAGTAGCAAATCTTGGAGAATTTTGAAGAAATAGATAGATATGAAAACACAAAATTAGTATTCAAAGAAGAAGAAGAACTACAAATAATTGACGATTGTGTCCAAGAGTTGAAATATACTCTTACAAAGATTGAGAACTTTGGAAGTTTAGAATGTCTCAATCCTTATGTTAGGTTTGCTTTTACCAAAAATATGTTGGGAAAAATTGTTGATAGACTAAAAATAACTTAACCTATTTGGCTTAAAAGTGAAAAGGCCCAAATATTAGAACTCTTCAAAGTTAATTGGCTAGAGAATTCATGGACATGGAAATCAGTTGGGAATTTTAGGATTCAAGAAATCTAAAAAGTTAATATATAGTTGACATATGATTTAAAAACTATAGTGAATAAAGGTAGTTAATAGGCACATGACCAAATTGGCTGGAAGCTAAGCAATTACAAAAAAACCATTTGAGGCAAAAGTTCAAAACCTGAAAGTTAAGAAAATGGTGGAAGACAATTTCTAGGAACATAGCCAAGTAAGTTAGAAGTTAAATAGATATAGGAAAATTGTTTGAGGTAGAAATCCAAAATAGTGGTAGGTAACCCGCTAAAACATAGGAAGTGGGCTAGAAGTTGAGTAGTTACGGGAATTCCAAAACGTAGAAATTAAGAAAATAGTTCTAGATAGTTAGCAAGAATGTGGGACGTGGGTAGTCATAGTAAAAGCTACTTAAGGATGAGAGGATTATAAATTCACCAGCATCATAAGCATAAGGAACAATCTACATAACACACAATTTTACAAATAACACATGTTCAATCACAAGACAACCTCAAAACCATTCTTTAGATAGAACAATTGGCTTATTTCAAAACACTTATTTATTATTTTTCTAGCTTTCTTCATGTTGTGTATTCATACTATTACCTCAAATTTCCTTTATAGTTTGCATTTTCCTTTTTGTCTAAATCAAAATGTTTCTTTTTAAACATATTTTATAATTTTAGTTGCTTAAAATTCCATTTTCTATGTTTTTCGAGGCCCACCTATATTGTCGATAAGAAGTCAAATACAAATTATGGGAGAATTCCTACCTAACAATCAAATTCCATATCAACACCAATAAGTAAATATTACATTTGCACAAAATAATGTTAAAGAATCTTGACCCCACAATATCCAACTCAACGTGGTAACTCCAAACCATTAATTTATACAAAGATCCATAAGCAAGTTTTTATGCTTTTTAAAATTCATCTACTCAAGAAATCTAAACTGATTTGTTCTTCCTTGTTCAAATCAAATTTCTCATGAAATGAAATGTCAATTTGACTAATATGGATCTTATTTTGATAGTGTCATTGCAACAACAAAGAAACTATCGTTTATATGAGAAAAATGTTAAAAGTAATATTAATAGGAATAAAGAGATAGTTATGATATCAAATTTATATAATTATAATTTTTTAGACCAAGTTGAAGAAAAGCTAAAAACTATACAATATTGTGTATATGAATTTATCTGGTTGATTATTCAAACACTTGGACATAATATTGTGTAGATTAAGCTTCTGCCTATTAGTTCCAAGAGCTAGCACCTTTGGGTCTAGTTGACTGAATGGTCGTCTTTTATAATTGTAAAACATTAAAAGGCGTGGCAAAATACATATATATATATAGAGAGGGAGAGAGCATATGAATTTGTTAAAACCAAGCTATATAATTTATTAATACCCACTTTGATACAATTCTTAACTAATCTCATGACTTATTTATAAGAATCAACAAATAATTTCAAAGTTTCATATTAATACAATTTGAGAACTTTTTTTAGAGGCCTAAAATTTTCAATCTAAAATGTTAGAAATTCATAAGTGAAGTTGTCCCTCATTGGAATGAGTCATAAAATGAAATGGGTTATATACAAAGTAGAGTTCATATAACATGTTCAACTTTTATGTTATTGGATACTAAAACTTTATAATATTCTTGGAACTTAATACACAAAATTCGTAAAAGACGAGATATAGGAAATAAATCGAATTGAGGTTCATTGGCGAAGAAAGGCCGAAACAGACGAGGGGTTTTTACTACTTAGACACAGCACGTGAAATATTTTTAAAAATTGATTAAAACACATATCTTTCGTTCAATTCAATGACCCACCAACCTAGCCAGGGGTGTGCTAAAAGCCTCTAACCAATGTCCAGAGAAACAAACAAAGAGACACAAAGCAGAACCATACACAAGACCCCACATTCCACACCTCGTTTTGTGGCTTTCCCTTCTTTTTCTTCCCTGGGGTCTCTCTCTTTTCTTTCTTCTATCATCATCATCATCGTCATGTCACCACCAATCCCACTTTCTCTCTATTTCTCATGTCTCCATTTACTACAAATTTGATCCCCTTTCAGTCAAAAAGGAGTCACTGAAATCGCGTGTTAGATAATGCGTTCAAAGAAACAAGGAAAGAAGAACCAACTTTCCATCATTGCTTTTTACGATGGAATTCAAAGTTTCTGTCTTCAAGTACACCCCTGGCTCGGGGAAGACTCATCTTAGCCTAATAATTCCGTGGGACCCAACACAAAGAACTCGTCCCAGAAATTTGTACCCAACTTCTCATCCAGACCTCTTTCATTTATATCAACATATCCCCTTAACTTGTACTCCACAGCCTACTAATGGCAATAATCACCAATCCAGAGTTTGCAATGACGCACATGTTCAAGCATCGTCTTAGATTGGACTTCTACTTATATTGGGGCCCCTCACACGAGTACAGTTATTGAGTTCCAGGATGTCATGTATTGATTGGAAATACTCACAGAGCATCAAGTTTAAAAGATTGATACATGTCCCCAGGTGAGACGAGTATCAGAGATGCAATCATAAAGAATAATAACAAAACCAGCGGTGCTTCCAATACAAGCGCAGAGAATTACCATCTTCTTTCCACCGCTAAGGAAAACAGAAAAAGAGAAAAAGGGGCTAAAGATTCCTCGCCCATTGTGTATTCTTTCTTCGGCAGCCGGTTCAAAGCCACTTTGCATTTTAAACAAGCTTTTTCCCACGAATTTCTCCCTCCTACCCTAATTATCTGCAATTCTTACAACGCCTGCCCTTATTAAAGCCTGAAGTAATGGAACTGAAAAGGTTGCAGTCATTGTGTTTTCATATATTTTATTGAATGAATTGAGTGAAAAGGAGAATCAAGTTTTCCAATCCGTAATATGAGGCAACCGAATATTAGAAAATGCCAGGGTTAGCACCAAATCCTCATATGGCCTATAAATTCACAAAATTCAGAGATCAATTTAGGATAATCGGATACTGTGGATTTGCCCTTCCTAGACTAAATTCCTTATTTCATTTTAGCAATGCCAAAGAAGTGCAATTTCACAAGTTGATTTAGAGTTTTTCTTTTTTATTTTTTACACCATTCTTCCTACTTAAACACAGAGCAACCATCCAAGTTACCATCTGCTTTTCCTTTTATCTTGCTCGTTTTCTTAGTAAACAGTTAAATATGATCAAGTCAAACGGATAGAAAAATCACATTCGACTTGCAATTATACAATTAATGGAAGTAAAGATCCTCTTTTTCCCTCTAAAGATCCAGCATTACAAGGTTTTATGTTACTCACTCCCTCATAGTAATCATCAATGCCAGCGCTTAAATATATATAAGAATCTTACACCAAAAGTAAAGAAAAACAAAAAAAATTAATAACATGATAATATAATTTATTAATGGCCGGCCGAACCTGGAACTCTTGGCGACGTCACTGGAAACAGCGGCAAAAGCCTAGGCTCCGCTTCTCTCGGAGTAGTAGCCGGCGATGGGTGCAAGTAAAAGCCTTTCTCTTTGATTGCCTTGTCCTCTGCATCGGTGCTCAAGAAATTGGCGTTGCTCTTGTCCAGATTGTTGCTCAAGGGACTATTGCTGTTAGTGTATTTTGGCGCTCCAGATCGGTCAAACGGGTCGGGTATCAACGGAGTGACGGGGCTGAGAACAAGAGCCGGAAAGTCAAGGATGCTCGGAGACAGGATCTCGGATTTCCTCGGAGAAAACCCAGAACTGGGTGGAGCAAAAATCGGGTTCAAAGGGTTGATCTTGAGATTTTTAAGCGAGTTTCTACGCTCGTACAGCTTGAACCCCGAAGATTGATTCTTTTTAGGTATGGTTCTGATAGGTGGGATGTTGTGGTGGGGTTTGGGAGACGGGTCATGTTGTGCTGTTGCGGCGGTGGCGGCGTTGGTCCTCGGGGAGCCCGTCAGCATTTGGACTACTTGTTTGAAGGAGGAGGTATCGGCTTGAACAAAAGTTGTCGGGTACGGGTTAGCAGATTCGGATCTGGTTATGGGTCTGGGAGAGGGCAGTGGATTCGTGTTGTGGGCAACATTGTTGGAGGTGGTCGCAGAGGTGTTGCTGCTGTTGCTGTTGCTACTACTGCTGCTGCTACTGCTATGGCTTGTTGGTGAGGGTATGAGCGATTGTGGGTTTCGGTTGTCTTGATGTCTTGGTGAGATTTCCATTGACAAGTTCGTGTCTGGTCTGGTATTTGCAGTTCTCCTTTGCTTTCCTGTTAACGCCCTATAGTTGTAGTCTTGCAAGAAAGAGAAACAGAAAGTCTTTTGAAGAGAGAGAGAGTCTCTTGGGTTCGGTAAGAAATGTTTTGGTGGGGACTGTAGGCTTTTGAAGTTTTCTTCTCAAAGCACCCACTCAACCACGCTCTTTAATGGGCTTTGGACATCACACCCCAGTTCCATGCTTTCCAAGGGACAGCTAAGTCCTTGAGTAGATGACATTTTTGGGCTTCTAATTGAATTTTTTAAGTCATACAAAAGTTGTATGGATGAAAATTTAAGTTCTAAACTTTGTTGCTTCTTAAAGTCTTCAAAAACATTTACAAGCTTCCCTTTTTCTTCAGATGACAAATAGATAATAATTATTAACTTTTGATCCATTTACAACCTTTATAATAGTCAAAAAAATCTAACTATATTTAAATAATTATCTTATTAGGATAGATTGATTTTTTATTACAATTAATTAAGGATTGACTTAAAAAGGTAACGTAATTAGCTAATTACTAAACATAAATATGAAATTATTGTTTTTAATAAACATTTGATTCTAAGTTAAAATTATGTTCTTATATATTTTGTGGAGAGGAAATACATTTATTAAACAGAGTTTGGGAGCATTTGATTAATAAATAATTATCGTTGACCCAACTCGTGACTAATCCCACTCCTCAATATAAAAAGCAAACCTGAGATTAATATTTGAGTGGCAGTTCCACTTGCACTTCCACTTCTACCACCAAAGTTGGACTTGCTAGAGACGGTGACCAGTGTGAAATGAAAGTGAAAAGCACGCGCTCTTAAAGTGAATGTTTCTTCCCCTATAGCAACTCCAGCTGCTAAAATGTCATTGGCGGTGTGGAGAAATTCAGACAAAAAATGGGTAGTGATTAAGACAGATATAGAAGTTGTCAAAAGAGAGTTCAATATTCGGCATTGACTTGGTTAGCCCTTGAATGTGACTATTCTTCTCTATGGTGGGTTTTGGGTGGTGATCATTCGGTCGTTCCAAAGCCTCATTAATTGCAAATAAGATTTTTTTGTTGCCTTTTCTGGCCAACTCTTCTTTATTTATTTTCTTCTTAACATTTTGTTCCTTTTTTACTTTAAAAAGAAAAGAACTTAAATTACACAGCAAATCAGGAAAGACCTTTTGTTTCCTTTACATTAAGTTCCACATATAACCATATTCTAACAATTGTTTGGCATATCGTCGAGCTAGGACTCTTAGTTGCGTAAGAAGTTGGCTATTTTTTTTTTGGTTTGCCACGAAGCGTTTTAGAGATTCTTAACTATAGAAAGACACCTTTAAGTTATTTATACCTAAATTAATCCTTACCTAAATTGAGTAGGTTTATTGCGAGAGGTAAAGCTTTAACCTTAAATTTTAAACAACTGCATACATAAGGACGATTTAAACCCGCACCAAAAAAGCTCGTTATCAACTCACCTATACCTTGATATTACCAAAATTTCCTTTTTGACGTGCTCGTGTTAGCTGTGAAACAACTTATTTTCTTCGAAAGCATTTAATGTATGATTCTTTTATCTATCTTTTCATACTTGTTGAAGACTAAGTCAAGCAGAATTAGAGCCAACAATCTAAGGAATGTTGAACCTTGAAAATGATATTTTATTAATATGAATCAAATCTAGTTGCAGCCTCATTTATTTTCGTAATCACAAAAGTATACACGTTTGGTTCAATTTAATTTTATGAACCGTATCCTCTGGTCATTACAAAGGCTGCTCAACCTGACCAAAGAGAAAATATACAAGGGAATGCTAGGAGTGTAAGATTCATTTATATGTTAAATATGTATACAAAATAATTATAGCCTCCAAAGTGGTGCTAAAGGAACTAACCCCCGTGCTCACATTTCCTAACATCTACATTGAATACCAATTGTAACTATGGATGATATGGGGTTACACCAAATTTGGGTCATAGGAATTGGACCGAATTAAATTGATGCTGTTTTTAATATAATTGATTTTGTCAAGTCTTTTGAGTTAGTCCCTAAATCTTAATTTGAATTAATAATTTTGAGTTAGGTCAACTAAAATTAATAAGCTTAATGATAATATATTGGGTACGGTTGACTAATTGTGAAGAAGCTTGGTACCCAATGCTTGGTTACTTAACTAGTAAACTAATTAATGTTAAATAGAAGCATGGTGTGTAAAATAAAACAGAAAAGCTGAACCAATACAGGCAAAATTGGTATTGTAATTAAGTATGCAAGCGATTTTTGTGATTTTTAGACGTATGTGTTGTGTATATATTAGAGACAGAAGTAGATAAAATCATGGATATATAGTCTAAGGCTATAGTCGTATAAAAGCACAGATTTATGTAACAAAGAAGTACGTTTGTTATGTTTTATTTATCAGACATTGTTTTATGATGTTGGGAATTATTCCTTTATGGAAAGATATGGAAACACATTATTTCATGTTGGACTTGAGCTTATGTTCCGATTGAAGTTGATACCATTTTGGTCAGTATCCTAAGCTTAGGCACCCGGGGGGTCAAAAAAAGTGAAAGCGAGGGATGAATCCTATTCTCTTCACAAAGAAATGGCTGTCATAAAGTGAAGGGACCACATAGCCACAATCAGGCACATATCATATTTGCCCAAGTGCAACATTTCTACATGTAGACTCCTCCTTCTCCTCCTCTTCTTCTTCTCCTTCTTCTTCTTCCGGGATCTCTCAGATGCCTGTTACATCACGGACATAGACCCCATTTATCAGTTGGAAAACGCTAGATGCATCCACCAGGAGCACGTTTATGAAAATTTGGATCCCCACAAAGCGACTGATTATAACTTCAAGCGTGTCTTTGCACAAAGAGGAATAAATTCTTGAACGAGTCTGGTTATTTGTATACATCATCAAATTCATATCCCACATAACTTCGTGAGGATACGATATCAGGGTAATTGGTCAATAGACTCCACTTAGGCACGTCCCAGTCTGAGGATTAATCCCAGTTCAATTGCCCCGTTGGCAAGAAATGGCCAGACAATCGAAGAATTTGGTGATCTAGGTACTACTAAAGATCGGCTGTTTTTACACTTTTTGACTTGCTAATTAATTTCAGAATCAGAGCAATCTGACAAGTGCATTAGCTTGCTACATTCATGTGCAAATGTTGACTAGGTTTTCCAACCGCATGAATATAGCATGAGATTCAAGGTATCCATGAAGCAAAGAACTGCTATCAGATTCCTCATTTTTGGCAATAAATCTGCAAAGAAGGTGCTAATGGAACTAGCATTAGATGACAAGAATTGGTTGAGAAGTGCTGTTAGATATGAGTAGCTAATGTTGGTAAGAGATTATTGTCAGGCATTGCAGCCCCAGAGGTCACTCCTAGTCCAAGCCTAACGTTTGCCTAACAATTCAGTTTTTTCCTGTTTGTGATGGGATGGCACATAGCATACTTTAAACTAAGGTTCCACGAGGAGGATTGATGATACCCACTTGCTGTCGTTAAATGAAATGTATAACAAACAGAATATGGCTACTAGGGCACCACAAATAGGTCGAAGTAGATTTTATGGTTTGGGCCTAATAATTGAATCTCATGACTAATAATTAACTAAAACCGTCTGCACACTGTGCTCAGCTAGGGTAAAGTTTCCAATTCTTACACCGCATTGCTTAAACTCTACTTCGGTTCATTGACTTGTATCCTTGCCAATTACGACAATGAATTGTCCCACATTCAAGTTAATGTCATCTTCTCAATTAAATTTTATTTAGTTACTTACAAAACCAGCAATTACTTAAAAAATGATTTTTAAAATTTTGTTTTTTACCTAATTATCAAATGGACACATGAAAATATAAAAGAAATTTATGATAATAATTATTTATTTAAAATAATTAGAAGTATTGAAGCATAAATATGATATTCCATTATATGAATGAACATAAATTATTTAGATTAGGAAAAAGAACCTATTTGCGTACTCAAATTTTAATGAAATGTGCATTTAAGCCTTTAAACAATTCTAAATCGATCTTTTTCAATCTCAAGTGAGTCCTCTACACACATGATCTTTGGTGCGTAAACTCAACAAAAAGGAGCTATTCTATGGACATTTTGATTATATTGCATGTTTCAGTCGATAAACCAACCTCTTAGTACATAAACTAGCATTTTGGTATTTAAACCAATATTTTAGTTCACAAAATTGCTTGCAGGAAGCAATTTTTCAGTTTCATAAGCTTTTGTACGTTCATCTATATCCTCGAGATTTTAGAGTTCGGACATTATTCAGTTTCAAAAAAATTTAATTTGTTCATTTAGATTTCTTATGATAAGGGTTTGCTTATATATGTTTAGCTTGCATAACTTCATATATATCTCATTAAATACATCATGCACTTAATTTGGGATGAAAATTGTAAAAAGTTCATAATTGTATGTATTATTGTTTAGGGAAGTACCACATCAATATTCCTTTCTCACTTTATTTTTCTTTCAAACTTATGTTTTTATATGCTTTTATTGTATACATTGGGAACAATGTACATCTTTAAGTATGAGGAACGGTTATATTGAATTTTGAATGTCATTATTCTAATGATAATGAAAATTTTGAAGAAAATTTTGAATTTTGGGTCAATTTTTAATTTATTTATAATCTTTATTGTTCATTTTTACAAACTAAAATTCCAATTTAGTTAAAAAAATTTCCAAAATGTTTTAGATCATTATATTATGCTCTATTATTCTGTGTTATGTGTTTTATCATGCATAGTTGGATGGTTCTATAAATTACTTTTATTATTCATGTTGAGACCATATTGTCGGGTTAAAGACATTAAAATGATAAATGTACTTAGATTTAACTAATTATTTTAGATTATTTTTCTTTGATTAATATCTACCCAGTTTTATCCCTTAAGAGTAACCAATTTTGAGATTAGCCTTTTCTTTAATTGAAAATAGCCACATTACATGCTAATTAACCTGTTTCTCTTGAAAACTTTTCATTTATTTTGAACCCTGAAGGATTTTCCTTTACTTGATTATATAAAACTTGGATTATATTAAATAATTTTAAAGACAAGGTTCACTATGCTTATGATTATTAGTTTATGTTAAATTTATTTCTTCTCAAGTGCATTGTTATTACAATTTTATATTCTTTGCAAAGTTGGTCGAAGTTCAAGTTTTTGCTTGAAGGACTTATGCTATAAAGAACTAAGTTTTGTGTGTATTGTTTATGTAAATTTCTTTTACCTTATTACCTTTTAACTATCCTGCCCATACCTTATCTAATCTTCATTACACCTTGTTTAAAAGATCTTTGAATTTTTGTTTCTAGTTTACTTATTAATGGCAGAAATATGATTTAATTGTAAGTTTATGGTGTAGGAAAATCCCGGTGTGTACATCACATGTACATGGTGCGGAAAACAAAATTTTTTGTCCCGGGACCTTCCCGAAACTCAGAATCGTTGTGTCTATATAACTAGGTCAAACTATAACGATCAAAGGAGCCCGTCTCTAACGGTATCCACGCAGAGGTCGAAAAACCTAACCGAGACCAACCCTTTGGACCCGGGAATAGCTAAACTAGGGTTAAGAGTGCTAGCTCTTACCTTAGCCTTGAAGAGCTTGAGAAGAGACGATGAAACCTTGGAGAAGAGGAGAATTGCCGTGGATGATGAGAGAGGAAGCAAGCATGAAAATCAAATTTTCTCAAACTTAACCCTTAAGTTTCGGTTCTCCCATAAGCCACCGACGACTATCACCCTTCCTTAGCTTTGTATGTATGTCTTTAACATTTAAAAACAATAATCAAAGCCTTGGATGGGAGAGAGCCACGTTGGTGGCTAATAGACCATTAAATGGTCAAAGTCATCATTAGTTTGACTTAGTCAAACTTTATCCTCTCCTCTCTTTACATTACCGTCCATATATATATATATCTTAATTAATTAATTCTTTAATTAATTAATAAATATATATATAATTGCTGAGGTCCAGTCTTACTGGGGTCGGTCCTACCGGCCTACCGGTCCCGGTATGAAAAACACACCGAAAACCTTT
>JANZLX010000002.1:31834690-31845471 GCA_025531955.1 Erythroxylum orinocense
AATGGACTGTTGAGGAGATGATTGCTATTCTTGCTAAGGAAGAGGATGACATTAAAAATGGAAGGGCAAGAAGCATTCCATTATGACAAACTACAACAATTTTCAAAAGAGAAAGTTCACTTCTAATTGCTCAAGTGACCAAAAGCCTTTCAAGAAGAAGGTTGTTAGTATTAAAGGAAGTGGACAGGCGAGCTCAATTTTTGTTAGTCAGAAGAATAATTTTTTCAAAGGAAAGTGTAATTTTTGTCAGAATTTTGGGTATAAGAAAGCTTATTGTCGAAAACTCAAAGCTCACTTAAAGAAGAAAGGTAATTGTCTTGTGATGGTTTGTTTAGAGTCTAATGTTATTGATGTGCCCTTAAATACTTAGTGGTTAGATGCTAAAGCAACAATTCATGTTAGGAATTCCTTGCAGAAACTGACAAGTCGAAAAAGGCTGACTAGTTCTCAGCAACATTTGTACATGAGAGACGATACCAAAGTCAAAGCTGAATTTTTGGGACAGTTAGACTGCAATTGAATACATGACATTAGTGTTACATAATGTCGCTTCTTTACCCTCTATTAGGACGAATTTAATTTCTGTATCTATTTTAGATAGACTAGGTTATCGTCTTCTTTTTAGAGCTAAAAAACTAACTTTGTATCGTGACTCTCTTTTGGTAGGAAATGGAATTTTATGTGAGAATTTATATAAACTTGAGTTGAATGATGTTGTTACTGTTTCTTCTTCTTCTTCTCTTAATACTGTTGCTGGTTCCAAAAATATGAGGTTAGATTTGAGATATTCTATGTTGTGGCACAAACGTTTAGGCCATTAGCCATATTTCTAAAGACATAATGGAGAGGTTGGTAAAAGATGGTGTACTTTAGGGTCTTGACTTTTCAAATCTCACTGCCTGTGTTGATTGTATTAAAGGAAAATTGACCGCTAAGGTTAGAAAAGGAATAGGTGCTCAGAAATGTTGGAGTTGATTCATACTGATATATGTGGACCATTTTTTCACCTGCTATAGGTGGCTATAAATACTTCACCACTTTTATTAATGATTTTTCCCGGTATAGTCATGTGGAGCTCATTCGTGAAAAATCTGAATCTTTGAAGGCGTTTAAGATTTTCAAGGCAAATGTTGAGCTTCAAAAGGCGAAGAAAATTAAGGTAGTTAATTCTAACAAAGGTGGAGAGTATTATGGGCGTTGTGATAAGAGTTGAAGAAATCCAAATCATTTTGCTAGATACTTACAAGAATGTGGTATTGAAGTAAAATATACAATGCCAAGAACACCTTAGCAGAATAAAATCATTGAAAGAAGAAACCACAAATTTTTTGATATGTTGCATTGTATGTTGATTCATTCTAGTTTTCCTGAATTTTTGTAGGGTGAGACTTTGAATATAGCTGCTTATATCTTGAATCAAGTACCTAGAAAGTTAGTCCCCAAGACTCTATATGAGTTATGGTCAAGTAAGAAACCAAGCTTACGCCATTTTCATGTTTGGCGATGCAAAGCAAAAGTAAGGCCCTATAATATGAAATCTAAAAAGCTTGATCTAAAAACCATTAATGGCTACTTTGTAGGCTACACAGTTGGATCAAGGGGTTCTAGATTCTATTGCCCATCTCACACGACCAGAATTATAAAATCAGATAGAGCTGTCTATTTTGAAGATGATTTTTGTTCAAGTCAAGGTCAAGAGAAATAATATTCAAGGAAGAACGCATTCTAATCCCTGTATTTGTCGCTTCCGCTCCTACTAAGAACCCTGTGATTGAACAGATTCCAATAGAATCTCATGATGAACCTCATAGTCAAACACATGATGAAGTCATTAATATTAGGATGATGAAGTTGTTGTTAGGAGATCACAAAGAACTTGTAGACCGGCCATTGTTGATGACCATATTGTCTATTTGCAAGAACATGAGTTCGATGTGAGAGATAATACTGAACTAGTCAATTTTCAAGAAGCCATGAATAGTCCTCAATCTGCGTTATGGATGAATGCAATGAAAGATGAGTTGAATTCCATGTCACAAAATGGAGTTTGGGAGTTGGTTGAACCACCTAAAGGTTGCAAACCCATTGGGTGCAAGTGAGTTTACAAAATCAAACATGACTCAAGTGGACAAGTAGAAAGCTATAAGGCTAGACTTGTAGCTAACAGTTATAACTAGAAAGAAAGTCAAAGAAACCTTCTTACTAGTTTCCACCAAATATTCACTGCGAATCATTATGACTATAGTTGCTCATTTTGACTTGAAACTCAATAAAATGGATGTGAGGACCACTTTCTTGAATGGAGATATGTATGAAGATGTTTACATGACCCAACCAGTTGGTTTCGAGATAACTGGTAAAGAACACCTGATTTGCAAGCTCAAGAATTCTATCTATGAGTTAAAACAAGCATCAAGACAGTGGTATCTCAAGTTTGATATGGTTGTCACTGCAAATGGCTTTAAGGAGAATGTAGTTTGTCAATGTATATATATGAAGTTCAGTGGGAGCAGTTTCATTTTTCTGGTACTGTATGTTGATGACATTCTACTTACTTATAATGATATTGATCTATTATTTGAGACAAAACAACTGTTATTTAGCCATTTTGATATGAAGGATCTTGGTGAGGTCTCTTATGTACTTGGAATTCAGATTCTTCGAAATAGAGCCAATGGGATTCTTAGATTGTCTCAAAAGACTTACATCGATTGGATCTTGAAAAGATTCAATATGCATTTTTGTTCTCCTAGAAAGGCACCATTAGTGAAGGGTGGCAAGTTCTCAAAGGCCCAATGTCCACAAAATGATAAAAAGAGAGATGAAATGAAGTTATTCCTTATGCGTCACTTGTAGGTAGTCTAATGTATGCTCAAGTATGCACACACCCTGATATTGCTTTTGATATAGGTGTGTTGGGAAGATGCTTAAGTGATCCTGGTTTTAGCCATTGGAAAGCGGTTAAGAAAGTCATGAGGTATCTTCAGGGTAGCAAAGATCGTATGTTGACTTATCGGTGAACTGACACTCTTGATATAGTTGGGTTCAGTGACGTTAATTATGCAGGATGTGTAGATTATAAAAAGTCGTCCACTTCAGGCTATATCTTTATGATGGCTGGAGGAGCTGTATCGTGGAAAAGTGTTAAACAAATACTCACAACATCCTCTACCATGGAGGCAAAGTATATAGCGTACTATGAGGTAGCTTATCTAGCAATATGGTTGCGAAATTTTATTTCAACACTGAGTATTGTAGACTCTATTTCGAGTCCACTAAAATTGTATTATAATAACTCTGCATCTATAGCTTTCTCTAAGAACGTTAGAAGTACTTCTCGCTCAAATCATATCGATATAAAGTACTATTTTGTTAAAGAGAAAGTTATTGAATTCCTCATTATTGTTGAGTATACGCCTGCAACTAGCATGTTAACAGATCCACTTACAAAAGGCTTACCTATATGTATGTTTGCAGAATACGTCTCTCACATGGGATTGTTAGGAGCCTAGCTTGATAAGATTAGCGGAAATTTGCTATTTTGTATTGAACATGCTAGTACTTTGTACGAATTGCTTATGACTTTTATATATGAAACATGCATAATGATGTTTGCAGTCCCTTCTTGTTAATATTGGCATATATATGTTGATGCATATATGTAGTTTGATGAAATGATAAGTACAACAGGAGACAAATGCAAAGTCTCAGTTGTTGTACTGCATGCATGTTATTTTAATGGTTATTGTGGTATTTGAACATCTCTAAGGCCAAATCATATGTAGTATATATATCTTGTCGATATAATATTGCATATGATTTATTTGAATGCTTTTGGATGATAGAGATTGGTATGGTGGTTTGATTATATTGTCCAAGTGAGATAATGTTAGAAATATGTAGACTAATATAATTGCAACATTAATTCCATATGCATGACCATTAATCGAATTGTCTAATATATGTTTAATAATCATAATGAGATGGTTAATAATTTACTAATTATATTTGAAACACATGGTAATGCCCTAATAATTATATGTTGTCTCATTAAACTATAGTTCATAACATCTTTGAAATGACAAAATTATCATTTTTCTACCTATTAGGGTAAAACATTTTATTAGATATAACATATGGTAAGATTGTATGCATATAGCATGTGAGTGTGAAAACAGAATATTAGATCTTCTATCATGAACTTCCTCTCTTGCGCAAGGTGATACAGATTTTGATAGGTTGTGGTGGAAAGAATACACCAAGATTCTATGTCTAGTATTGAAAGTATTTTAATTTTACTGTGTTATTAATGCTCTAAGACATATTGGAAGTATTTTAATTTTACTGTGTTATTAATGCTCTAAATAAAATGTAGATTTTGGTTTTATGAATGTTGACGAATGCATCTTTTAATAGCACCTTGTGGTGCCATTGAAGTGCTCTGGATAAGAGGCAGATGTGTTTGTTAAAAAAAAAAACTGAACGTCAAGAGTTTTGTGTTTGTATTAAGCCCAGATGCTCTCAAATGTTCATGTCATAGAGTGTGACGCCGATTGCAAGAGTGTGACGTCCATTAAAAGATTGTTAATGGATTCTTTGAATCACCATATATTCGAATTCTGTGATTCACCTTGTACCTCATCCACTTATATCTGAGTCGACTGTTTAATATTAATGGAACTAACACGTGCAGTGATTCTAGCGGTTGTTATTTCCGTTAGTTTCGTTAAAGGAAGATAATGTAACTAGGACTATAAAATCTAGTTATTGCAATAATCAACAGTTTCCCCACCTTCACAGAACTTCTTGATTTTTTTTGGGATAAGATAAGGGAATCTGGGAGGGCAGAACAAAACTGCACCGCCCAGAACTTCGTGATTAATTCAATAAAGCACGGCATTTGTGCCAAAAATAGTATTCTTATTGGTTAACTAGAACATAGAACAGAGTATCTATTACATAACGCACGGCACTCATATAGTCTTCATTTACGGTCAAATTGTTGGAGTCTACATCGGAATAGGGAAGCAAGTTAGCTGGAACTGAAGTCTCACTTGAAATTAATTTAATATTGAGGCTATAAACTTGATTGATAGTAGACTTCCTGATATTAATAAATAAAAGAATTTAATTTATAAATTTTTGTTTAGTTAACTAAAATATAAAATAAAGTATATGAAATAAATGAATTTTAAAATAAAATCATTATAAGATTCATATTTTATATTTTTATTATTCTTAATTATTACTCTATTAAAACTGGACAATATTTTAATAGATAATAATATAGTGAAAATACTTATATACATTATATTTTTCTTATAAATAAAATATTTAATTTCATAGGCTAAAATATGAAAATACTTAAACAAATATATAAGAATTTATTAGAGAGACTTTACTGAACTAACTTGACATGACAATTTGATATAGATTGTTACTTATATGTCTATAATGAAAAAAAAAATCAATTGTGATTGAATGACAATTATGGTAGAAAAATAATTTTTATGTTTTTCCTAATCAAATCTTTTAATTGTATAATTTGAAAGTACGAAAGATAAATAAAAGTGTTAAATTGTAGATGAATTAGATTCCTATAAAAAAAATTCTTAGTCCATTAATCAAAAGTTGTTCATATATGTTGGAAGTAAGTAATAAGGGAAGAATCTCCCTTGAGATTGTACTCACCACCTAAGGGCATAGATGTTAGGCTTATGGTTTGCCTTAACATTGAAGTCTTGAAGGAGGGAGCTCACGCTTGGGAATCAACTACGATTGGTTTTTTCTTTGACAAGAGACTACCATTTCCTTTAGTTTCTCAATGGGCCAACAAGCTATAGAAGTCTAGATGCTTGATAGATGTTCTTCTCTCTGAAGAGAACTTGATCCTTTTTACCTTTACCTCCACTTTAGAAATCCAAAAGATTATGGAGGAAGGTCCTTGGCATTTTGGTAACCACCCAATCTTCCTACAAACTTGGTAGCTACACTTGAATCTTGAACCCCTTAAAATCCAAAGCATTTGACTTTGGATTAACTTTTATAACATCCCATTTGAGTAGTGGACAACCCAAGGGCTTAGATCACTAGCCAGCTACATCGAAAGACCATTGTGCAAAGATGAACATATAGCAAAGAAGAAACATGATGGATATGCCCAAATTTGCATTAGTGTGAATATTACCTAAGAGCTCCCTAAGGAAATTCCAGTTATAATGTTAGTAGAGGAAGGTAAGCTATAGGAAGACACAATTAAAATTTTTTACCATTGGAAACCACCTTCCACAAATCCAACCAAAGTTTGGAAGGCCACGGGCAAGTTTTTCAAAATAGGGAGCTATCAAGAGCTTATGGAGTCAACTAAAACAAATTCACCTCCAAAATCCCTGGAAAAAATTGATGATGGTATACCACCTGACAATAGGGAGAGACATAATAATGTGGTAATGCAAATTTCTCAAACAACACACATACAAACATCCAATGAGCACAATATAACAAGCAATACAAAGCAGTAAGTTCCACAAACTCCAAATACAATACATGTTACTCAAATTGACGCCAATGTTGACTATCTCACCCAAACCACCACTTCAGGAGTTATGCACAATGTTGAAGGAGATTCGATGCTGAGTAATGCTAATCCTATCCAATCTAATATCATAGCAACTCCTAAAGCTTCTATTGCATCTAATGAATCTGTAGCAAATATTGCACATAGTGGAGAGAAGGAGATCCAAGAGGGGTAAAGAGAAAGGCTCCACAAGCCAAACCTTTTAAACCATGTCTATAATTGCATGGAATGTATGTGGAATAAATTGTCCCATTAAATAGTCAGTTTAAGGGACTTTTTTATTAGAGAAACCTCTCATTTTTGAATTACTAGAAACCAAGGTTATAATATAAAATTTAGCCAAGTTGGATATTTTTGGTTCCCACTGGAACAAGACTACCAACCACTAACATCATGCTCTTAGACTCAAATGAATAAGCCATGCATCTGAAATTATCCTTCATATAGAAGCATATCTCAATAAATGTCTCATTCATCTATGCAAGCAACTTTCAGTTCCAAAGAAGAGATCTATGGAATAACATAAAATCATTCAATAACATTGTTTCTACTCCATGACTTATATGTGGAGACTTTAACTGCATATTATACCCCTAAGAGGCACAAGGACATTGCTTTCTAAAGAATTATACAACTAATTTGAAAGAAATGGTGTAGGAGTTAGAGGTGACTGATTTAATTATGTTGGACATACTTTCTCCTGGTCCAACAAACAATAATCATCTTGGCACATCAGGAAAAAATTAGATCGAGCCTTAGTAACTGACAATTGGCTCAGGACCTTTCCCAACAGCCTTACTACATTTAAAGATCCACTCTTCTCAAATCACACTCTCCTTGTAGTGGATAATCTATTCTAAAAAATTATTAAGCATCATCCTTTCCGATTCAGTAATTTCCTAGTGAATGTTTCAGGATTTTATGAGGAATGTATGAAAGGAACAGTACATAATTGTCAAGGGACCAAGCAGTTTTGTTATGTTCAGAAGTTGAAAGTCATCAAATAGGAATTGAATATCCTAAATTCTATACAAAGGCCAAAAACTTCCACCTTAAACTCCTTTAGACTAGAACTACAAGCTATTCAAGCTAGCCTTGTTGCTCACTTTACTGATCCACTGCTACTTGAAAGAGAAAAGTTTATGCTATCATAATTCTTGAAAGTTACACACAACTATAACTCTCTTTTTCAACAAAGAGCTAGAGCACATTGGCTAAAGGAAGGGGGTAATTGTAATAAATTCTTTTTCAACTCCATTATTTTAAGGAAAAACTAAAACAAATCTACTCTATAACTTATAAAGATGGTGTAAGTATTCAGTCACAACAGAAAATCCAAGAGGAGGCAGTAAGGTACCTTAAAGATCATCTAGGTACTCCTAACACTTCTAATGTTCCTATTGATGAACTAAGAACCCTCTCCCTCAAACAAATCTCACTAGTTGACTCGGATCTTCTCACAAGACTAGTAGAAAATACAGAAGTAGAAGCTGCAATTTTTGTCATGGATGGCTCTAAAGCTCTTAGCCTTGATGGCCTAAATGGGTATTTCTTTCAGAAATTGGAGTGAGACAGGACCCTTTGTTATATAGGCAGTCAAAGAATTATTCTCCAAGGGGATCCTTCTCAAAGAGATCAACAGACCCTTGTCAGTTTGATTCCTAAATGCTCTAACCCCACATATTTTGAGGATTTCATAACTATTACATGCACTAATTTCCTCCACAAGATCATATCCAAAATACTTGCTTCAAGAATGAAGAAACCCAAACACAACTAACCAGTGATAACCAAGACGCCTTCATGTAAGGCAGACATATAGGAGATAATATTCTTATTGTCCAAGAGCTCCTAAAAGGCTACTTCAGGTCAAATTACTCTTTAAATTGCATAATCAAAATTGATTTCCATAAAGCTTTTGATAGTGTGAGCTGGGATTTCCTATAGACATTACTAATGGCTCGCAGATTCCTAATTATCTTTATAAAGTGGATCAAAGAGTGTGTTATGTCTAGTTTCTATTACTTTTAATTACCTTCATATCTTGGTTTTGGTTACAAATCTTTCTGTTTTGATCCAGATGTGAGATAAATTAAGTACAAATAGTGTGATCATTGCATGAATGTTAATTGGATTATTTTGTGAATTTTGCATGAACGTTAAAGGAAAAGTTGGCGTAAATTTGCATGAAAGGAAAGGAAGAAAACAAATTAGTCATGGTGGTGACTAAACATATCACCACCGTGACCATAACTGTATGGGGTGACAATGAGTCACAACCGTGACTGTCATACTCACCCCAATTCTTATCTTGATTCGTTTGTTTTATTACATGGAAGATGTTGGTTGAAAGGGCACAAAAACCTAAACCTAGACGAGGCTACAAATAGAAAGCATAGGAGGGTCGCAACAACATCATTCATTCCATACTACACCCTTCTCTACGTTCCATCATTCTACACATAGAGGCTCATTGGGGAAGAAAAGAGATAGAGAGAAGGAAGGGAAGACGAGAAGAGAAACAAAGAGAGTCGGTGAAGAAGAGAGAAACATAGTAGAGAGCTAGAAGCAGAGCAAGCCTTTGACCATCTAATGAGAACAAGTTGAAGCAGAAGGCAAGAGCTAATGTTAGAAGCTTGACAAATGCAGGAGATCACCACATCTCACTCACTTGATCCCTGTTTGCTTGCTCTGTTATTCATCTGTTACATTGTCTCTTGTTGTTCACTGAACTTATTACTTTTCTAGCTTAGCCGACTGTTACTTGTTTTCTTTTATAAGTCATCTAGTTGTTTACTTGGTTTAATGCTTAAATATCTCATTTATACTCATGAAGATAGGATTGAAGTGTTTAATGGTGATGAATCTTGTGATATCTATGATGGTCTGATTTCTTTTTCTTGAGAATTAATGTAGTTATTTTAGCTGACTATGCATGATTGAGATGTGGTTTTGTTGTCTTATTTATTGTTGTGGTTTTTTAGCTAAATGGATGTAATGGCATGACCAAACCTTGCCTCATTTTAGTATTAAATAAATGATCGAGAGAAGAAATTTAATATGAAACAAGAAACTATGGACGCTTAGGTTAAGAACTAGAAATATATTATTATAAGTGATAATTAGTAGTCGGGTTTTCAAAATTAATTTAGATGACAACTTGTTGAATACGAAAATTAGATTAGTTCATTATTCGATTTGATTAAAACCCAACCGTTAATTTTAGTAAGACAACTTTTCAATCATTTTCCCTTAATCATGTATAGAAGATTAAATTAGTGAACTTAATTCTCAAGAGTCTTCTAATTCGATTAATCTATTCGCTTTGCCCCCAACTAATTCCATTTATTTTTCAGTTTGATTTTGTGATTTCCTTTAAAGCCTTTTACTTAACAATCAAGATAGAGTGTTTAGGATTTCATTTATTTTTGTTTTTGTTAAAATTTAATTTAAGTGAACCAATTCTACCTTTGTCGGAGACGATCCTAGGTAATCACTACAACTACCTCATATGCTTGCGAGCAAGATAACCTATGTATTTTTAGAACTTATTTTGGGCACAACAAGTGTTTGGTGCCATTTTCGAAGAGGAGTTTAGTATTTTTGAACTTAAATTAGTTTTGATTATTTTAGTTCTTAATAAATTTTCTAAGGTATCCAAGCCTTTTGTTCTAATTTTTCTATCATTTGATAAGATTTCCAAATGTTAAGATTTAAAAAGTTCGACACAAACTTCCATCATTTGGTTCAAATATGTTGAATCCCTTAATTCATCAAATAATTTGTCCTAATTTATTAGTTATTACTCATATTAAAGAATTTATATATTATTTAAAATAAACAGTATAACTTTTCATTACAAAAAAACTTAGCTATCATCATAGTTTACATTCATCGACTATTTATAATCAATATTTTTGTTATAGATATAACAAGATTATTATATATAAATGAAGTATTATTAAAGAATGACATTTTATTAATAATGAGGGATTTATATAATGGTATTGTTTTATTAATTATAATAGTTTTGGAATACCAAATATAAAAAATTTAATAATTATTTGATTTAAATATGTTATTTAATTTTAAATTTAATTTTTTGTAGATTAATATTTTGGTAATTATGATGGCGTGTCAAACCGATCAAAAATAAATTCCTACTCTAAAACAATAAAACGAGTAAAGCAGTGAGTAGGGTCGA
>JANZLX010000002.1:31871765-31892156 GCA_025531955.1 Erythroxylum orinocense
AACAAAACAGTTTTTTTTTTTCAATTTTTATATTATAAATCACAACCAAACATTTTTTCTTTTCTTTAAAGAAAAAAACAGAAACAAAAAACAGGAAACTGAAACAAAAAACGACAACAGAAAAACGGAAGTGGAACCAAACGGTCCCGAAGTTTTTGAAAATGACCATTTTAGCTGAGTTGCAAGCTGAGCAGCTTTGGATGCTTATTATCATCTACAGGGCAGATAAATACGTACAGGGAGTAGTAGGAGTTCAGACCGCCTGTCCAATATTATGGTGTCTTATTGTGTCCAATAAATCTCAGCTGTTTATTTATGTGGGTCCCGCATGGGTCCCACGTAGAACCTGCAAAATAAATGACTGAAATTTCATGAGACAGAATAAGATAGAGTAAAACTGGATAGAAAATCTGGTCTTGAGTAGGTAGGGGGTATAAGCTCTTTTCTTTTTTAACACACAGAGTCACATAAGATGCATGTTTGGCATGAAGTCTGCTAAAAAAACAACAAAAAATGTCATATGTACATTTTGTAATGAAAATATTAAGTTGATATTCAAATTAAATATTTTTGAAAGGTTAGAATTATTTTTAAATGTGTTAAAACTTTTGAATCTAAATTGAATTATGATAAGATCATTAAAATCCAATTTAATATTTATACCATCAAGTTCAATTATCAACTTGTATTAAGGAGAAAATAAAATCTTTGTGCCCCGATTTGATATTTCAAAATTTTCTATATGGCATGATTTCTAATATAATTTTTACTATTATTGCTATGAAAATTTTATACAGTAAGAATACTTTGACATATAAAATATTTAAATTTATTGACTTATAACATTATAATTAGTTTTTTAAGTTACACAATACACTTTCATGACGATTTATATTGTAATCAAACTTTTATTCATAAATAAACGAGAACTTAATTTAATAAATTAATATTTATTTTAATATAATTTTAGTTATTAAAACAAATTTATATATTTTGAAAATATTTTAAATTAAAAATATATTTATTCATAATTCTTACTAATAATTAATATTAAGTTATTATATATTTGAATTAAATTATTTATTGGACAAGTGCGATAGGCCAGATGACCAGATCCATTAGCAAAGCAAGCACGTAAGCAAGATCCCACTAATGAAAGGATTAACGTTCGATATATGTTAATAAAATTTACCAAAACATCTTCCTCCAATCAGCTTACCTTATATCTCAAAATAAGGCTTATGAACACTGAACATGGTTAGGTCATCTGCAACAATGCAGATTGATGCAGTTGATTTCTTACGCTTGTGGTATTATGTGATTTTTAAGACTTATGTAATATCAAGATAGGAATTAGAATCTCCTGTCAATGGCATGCAAAAAAATTGCCTACAACACCTTCCCTTCTGGTTAAGTCACAAATGTGGCATTTGATGGTTACTTCAGTCAGAGACGGAGCTACATGGAGATTTGGGGATCACTGGGCCTCCCAAATTTTTTTAAAAAATTATTTTTAATATATATATATATATATAAAGTTATTTAAGGGTCAGTAGTATACTGGGCTCTCCAAAATTTAAAAAAATTAATTCTTGGACCCTCCTATCTTAAATTTCTGGCTCCGTCACTGACTTCACTTCCATGCATTTGCCCATGCTATACAATATGGACTAGTTTTGTTTCGGCTTTGGAATGTCCATCAAAAGAGTACATACATATATAATATATTTCTGAATACATTCACGTACATAATCTTATAAACAACTAATGGTCAAAAAAAACAATTCTTCTAACTTACATATCAACTTCTTGCCTAAATGCTCCCCTGCATGTCCACTGTTTGGAACCGCAACCTCTGCTCTTACCTTGACAAAGCAAGACAAAAAAAAGGGTCATTTTAGGTATATATCCAAATTTGAAGAATAAGTTCTAACAGTTAATCCTCGTTCTATGATAAGGCTGGCGGACATGCAAAACCTATGGTGTCCAAAACTGAGGATGGAAACTGGCCGTTTGGGCAAAGAATAATTTCCCGCCATTTTCTCTGTTTTTACTAGACTTCTCATGGTTGTCACCTTCAATCAGCTGCACTTTATAGAACTATGAGAAGCAAAAGCTTAAGGTGTTACAGTTACAATTAACTGGATCTAGAAAACTACGTCAACATAAACAGTTTATCAAATACAGGTGATGACTGGTCTCATGTGATTGCCATCCTTTTAGTTGACAACTTCATCCCATACATTTATATTTCAGATAATTGATAGAAAGGTTGCAATTACCATACTTGATCTTTATCTCAAAGTTAAAGCTTATTGCACCAATCACCAAAGTCCAACTATATATACGAGGCAGTATATCAACGGTGTCCTTTTTTCAATTCCTAAAAATTATAAGTTCATGATTCAGCATACTATCTCAAAATTCAATGGAAAAACATCATATCTAAGCACATCTTAACTACCATAAAATTTTTCTTTGGAATGACAAATGAAAACACCAAGAAAAAACAATCTAAACCACTACAATATTACATCTCCTACTAAATTGTTGTGTATAAAAGCTGTGACTTATAGCATCAACCTTGCAACACTTCAATGGCACCTTACTTGCAAAAGTAGATTGGGAGGAATGTCCCTGCAGATAACATTTCAAGTGAATTGCTCTCATTTGTTTGCTGCCTACCTTTTCAAAATCTGCAACCAAATTACATCTTATAAATCATGCTAGCCATGTCAACAAACAAGAATAGGATTTTGATTTTGTTAGCCGCATACCAGCCTCGGGTACCAATAATTCAAACGAGGGTCATCGAGCTAGTAGGCCAATCTCCTCTAGCAGCTCTAACTAAAAGTATTTCTACATCAAGCAAAAATGAACCATAAGCCTGGGGCAAAAAGTGCAACGCACTTTTATTACAAGGAATTGCATGATAACAACAGTGGTGGTAGGAAAATTTCTCACAATACCAAATCATGAAGAGACAAACCAAGTGGTGAGTGTATAGCTCCAAAGTGGTCATTTGGAAAAAAGATGTTCTGGACATTCTTCTAACCATACAAAGAGTGTCAAGCTCAATGGGGAAACTACTAAGCACGTAAATTTCAGCAGTAGCTTTCATGTCACATTAACAATGGAGTTTCAGAAATACCCTTTCACCTGCTTCACGTGAAGCATTCAATCCGGAGAATACCAAGCATCAATTTTTTGTTCAACTAAAGTAGGAATTTCTTCTCCAAAATTTCTTCAATTGTGATCCATTTGTTATGTTGAGATGAATAGTTCTTTTAGGACACAATGCTCTAATACATTTGATACTAAACAAATGAAAAAATAGTAACAGATTGATTTCTTTTCTGATGCTGAATTAAGGAATACATTCGCTGCTTGCCAAGTAGTCAGAAGTTGAAGTGAATAAAAAGGGAAAAGGAAAAAGAGAAACAATTTATTCCAAATTTTAAAGTTTCAGACGCCCATTCTCCGAGTGGAGATCCTCTGTCCAAATTTGCTCTATCCAACCATGTCCAATGCTCAAAAAGGATGTTTGTTTTGGACATTAGACAGGGTAAAATTAGACAGAAGATTTGAACTTCCATTCTCTCACTTCTACATCATTGAAATATGCATTTAAGTACAGTCTATGCCACATATATGCATAAAGCGCCTCAGGAAGTGGATACCGATGTTTAACCATCAAATGTATGACAATTAGCACTAAATTATTTCTACACTCTGAAGCAATTAAGTAAAACTAAATTCAGGTGAAATCGCATTAATTTCAGTGAATGCTATGATGCCAGAATATGCTGCAGCAAATTGTTCTAATCCTCGATAACTCAAGAACAAGCCTATATGACAGCCAAAGTTTTATGAATGAATCGTTCCTGTGCACGTATGTGCTTGCATTTGTGGCACATAAAGATATTTGTGTACCTGGCTATCTTTTACCTTTTCAATTTTCAACTTTTATAGGATAAACATGCTAATCTTGCATAACAGCTCCTTTTTTCCTTTTGAATTGAATTGTTTTAAGTAGGCACTAAATTTTCTATATAAGAAAACAATTACTAAGCAGGAAACAAACGTCGTCCTAGTAAACATTAATTCCACATATTCTCAAGTTAAACACCATAAACTGCTAGAACTCACTATCAGGTTTACCTGTTATGTGATAACACTGCAGTTGTTTACAAGGAAACGAATCATTCCTTACCTCTACTTCATATTCTTAAAACATGAAGGACTACGTCAAGGTGTAAAACTTTCTGATCCTATGCCTCAGTCAATATCTCATTATTGATTACAACTACTTCCACTTCTTCCTCTCGCTTTTTCATACAAGATAAATTCAAAATTGAGCCAAAAAGTGAGATAATGCACAGCAAGTTGCCATATCCACAAAATTTTGGTAAAAGGTTCTTAAATTCAAGGTGTACATCATCAATAGGATTCAATTAAGCAGATAGCTAGAACAACCGTACAACAGTCCTTGTTATACAATTTCATGACATGACTAAGAAAAGTAAATCAATGTGTATTTAATTCACTCTGACACTTTGTCATGTCTACTTCCCTTGAATTGCTACAATAAGCTATATAACATGGCCAACAAATGTAATTTTCATCTATAGACTACCCCTACCAAAATCAGTTGTAAACACCATTTCTGTACCCATTCTAATATATGACAGATCTTTTTATGCATGTTTCATACTTAAAAAAGCAGAAGAATCATTATAAAGTCAAATAAGCAATTCATGGATCAAAGACCGTCTTCAAGCTAAAAGAATCAAACTGCCTAAACTCGCATATAACTGTAGAGTTTATGTTAAGGGCTTTACCCTGTTAAACAGGGTAGGCTTATGGAACCTTGTCTAGTTGGGCCATAATTTTTCGTTCTATTATGTTAATAGGCTTTCCAACCATTTCCAAGTTTGCCAAAAAACGTTAAGAAACGTATTTAAATGATGCAGTAACACACATCAAAACTATTTAAAGGCATATCTATTAACATTGCCGAATGCTGATATTGGTAAATAAAAGTTGAGCATTTTGTAATAAAAGCAAGGCAAGTAGCTCAGAGCATTGATATCCCCACGATTTCAAGAGCAACAAGTATGCACGATGTAGAACAGAACTCTAAGATCATTTCAAAATCCAGTTAAATAAGTACGGAAAGCTTACTAAAAGCAAAAGAAATTTTAACAAGAGAAGACAGCTGATGATATTACAAGGAAATAATCCAAAGCCTAGCACAAAAAGATTGTCATATATTTAACTTAATCATAAGTTGGTTTTCTCAATCCACAAAATAGATAAGGTGTTATTAGTTGAAATAATATAATGGGAGTAACGCAATCACTATTAATAAAAAATTGTAATGTAATGGAATTTACATATCCTATTTAAAATCATTCCTTCTAACCATATACTTCCTGTTGTACATTATTGCTTATGTACTATCCATCACATTACATCCTTTATTCTATTTCACCCTCACTTCCGTCTTATTTCATTCGCTCCAACCAAACACCATCAAAGAGTTGCAACCACCTAGGAAAACATAAACATTTAGCTGCCTTTCAAAAATCATGTTCAGAACTGTTAGCAACTTATATCTTGTTGACGAAAAGCCTATATGTTAAACATGTTAAGGTTAATGATCATGGAAGTATATAGAGTTCCTTAATCTCTCTCTATAGAAAGAAACTATTATATGTTGGTTATATTCCCATTTTATAACCCATTTTATTTTCTAAAAGCAATAGTAAGACTTTTCACATTTCATTATTATCAACATCTACTATCTATAACAGTAAGATACTGTAAACATATAATATCATACGTCCTATATTTATAAGATATATCAATAATAAAGACTAATTAAATTAGGATATACTTGAATATACATAAATAACATACATCATTAAAAATAATATCAGCAATATTCTACTCTTCAATATTAAGCTCCTTACTAGCATTATTCCCCTTCAAAATAATTAGAGATATTAGACTTCAACATTATGACGAAGTATCCAGTATTACATATAAATAAGACATTATTCATCATCAGGCATTTCAGCTGACCTCTTTAAAATAAAAAATTTCATGTCAAACTACAGCCTAATACTTGACAAATAGGAGTGATCTAGAGAGAACACTCATCCGGTCATTTCAGAACCGAATCACCACGGTAAATTTTCCAACCGAAGACCCTATCCTGGTATGGTCTAAGCTAGTATGATACAAGGAGCATGCACCACAGACAGAAGTTCAAATCAATAAACAAATGAGCATATGCTCTTTTTGTTCTTACACCATGCTAGTATGATACAAGGAGCATGTATCATAGACAGAAATTCAACGCAAGAAATCAAACGCTCTTTTGTTCTTATAAAGCACTTATTTGGAGGCATAAGTTTTAACTATATGGACTAAATTGACAACATATGAACTGGTCACAAATAGTTAAATGGATGGCCAATCTCATTTTTATTAAGAATAATAATTCTAATCTTATTAAATTGGCCTTTACAGGTATTTATCTTGCCATCTAAAAGGAGAGAAACCTTGGATATTTCTATGTATAAGTAGTAATGACAGCAAACTGTAGGTGACACTAAAATATTTGAGAGAGATGCATCCACTTTAAAGCAGCTTCTTTTCTTATGTGAACTCTCTTGCTGCAAATTGAAACTTACAATTGACTGTTATGGAACTCCTTGTTAGCTCCAATTCATTGAAGGTATATACAAGTTGGCATATAAGATTAAGTTAATGATAACACAAGAATCATACTTAACATGTTATGTCTAGACACTAGGCAGCACTGTACAGGTCAATACTAGTCATCTATTCAGAGATAGATGGATTCATGAATTCTTTCTCAAACACTTAACAGTAGGTAAGCAGCTATATGTGGTAACTTCACAGTGAATTGAATGAGAATTGGTGGAATTATTGTTGCCAATAACTACAGACTGGTGAGTAATACGGAGAATAATTTGAAAGACGTACCGTAGATTGCATAAGATAGTGCAGAAGGAATGGTTAACTGGACTATGGGCAGTGACATAATAAAATGGTGAGCGTTTTACACCAATAGCACAGTTTACTTGATGGAGGCAAACCAAAACTGTGGGCAAGAAAAAACCTTTCGAGTTCTGACGCAATTGCTCCTGGCACATATAGCCTTTATATGTCATTTGCTCTGACATTATTATCTCTGATTCTATGACCTTGTTGTATCCTACGTATCCTGTCTTATTCAATTCAATAATATCATCAATTATCTGTCAAAAATATATATTTTACTCTTATACCGATTAGTGGATGTTCTCGATCCTCAAATTTTTTGCTAGTTTTGACATATTATTGCCGTAACATTTTTGCAAACACATCTGCCAACTGTCTGTTAGACGAGATACAAGTAGTTACTAATCTGCTGCCCGATGGAATACTCATAGGCAACTTTTCTTAATTATGCATAAATAGCTAAAGACACCATCCTATATATGATATAACTGGTGTAATATGAATTAAAATAATCCAACTATCTACCTCTAATAGTGATCTTTGTTAATTACGCTTCTATCCTCCTTGTCTCTTAATACATCTGTAATCTACATTCCCCACTTCTCGATCTCCTCAAGTAGGTTGAGTACATTTTTTTATTTTTTTGGCACAAACTTTTCTTTCTTGAATCTGCCACTTGTACTCCAGGTAATTATATGAACTTACTAAGGAGTTTAATGTTTAATTCCTTGACCAACTCATCCTTCAGTCTTCCTTGTTCAACTGCATCTACATACATAATAATAAGATAGTGCACTAATCTTCGTTTTGAGTACTTCATAAAGAAGGTACAGTTCCAAAGAAGTGAGTACTACTTCTTTGACTCTATTTATATCTCAAATGCAAAGTGGAACCATGTGTGCCCCAGTGAAGGCAACCCAAGAATAATAGGCCCCTAATATCCCATCAAATATACACAACAAAAGTTTAGTTATACTCAACAAAAAGATTAAGTTGCTAAGACGATGGAACAAACGTTGATCATGACAAATGACGAGGACTATACGAAGTCAAAGAAAGGATAGTTTCAAGAAAAAAGATGATGCAACAAAGACCAAGATATAAGTGCTAAAGCTCTTTTTGGATCCAACAGAGACAACTATCCGGAAGCTGTCAGAGGCAAAAGGGTCATCACCCGGCGCATATACAAAGATGCAACGCAGATGGTGACAGAGAATGGCAGATAAGATGAACAACCAAGGCGATGAGAATGAAGCCTGAGAGTAAAAGCAATTAGCAGTTGCAACAAGAATGTAACCAGTGTCAGCAATCGTTGACAATGAGGACAAACCAGGGCAACGATAAGCGACAGCAATCCTATAGATGATATTTATAGCAGACCAGTACAACGATTAACAAGTGTCAGCTTTTGGTTCTGACAATAAGACCAATCTTCTTAAGAATTGTAGGATTTCTAACTCTGGAGGCCGTCAAGAAAGCTTTGGACTATTATTTTAACAAGGATGATAATTTAAAGATAGCCCATGTGTGATTTACTCTAATACCACGAGGAAAACAGTAAATTATGTAGTTTATAACTATCAGCTCCTACTACTTACAATAGTGGGGTAGTGCACATTACGCAAAGTATAACTATCAGCCCCTGCTACTTACAATAGTGGGGTAGTACACGTTGCGCAAAGTATCTCCTTATAAAATACCACAAGGACAACAGTAAATCATGTATTTCATAACTATCAGCCCCTACTATTTAGAATTTACCATAGTAGAGTATCCCCTTATAGAATGGTCTGTACAATATTTATATGTTGAAACGAGTAATAAAGGCTAATTACACGAAGATACACAGAGGCATTCACATACGAGGAACCTTAAATATTCTACTCAACTTTCTTTGCATGCAAATTGTCAGATTAAGTAGTATTATTTATAAAGATTGTATAGTTATTATAGAAATCATATAAATCCCCGATTTCTGGGGATTAGAATAAGATGCAGATTTCCCTATATCTTAGGGAGTTTGTTACTATATTTAGCATAGACAATTGTATATATAAACTAAGGGCTGTAACCTACGAACTATGAGAATGAAATTATTCTTCTCTGCTAATATTTGACGTGGTATCAGAACAGTTGGCTCTTTCCTACTAAAACTCTGATTTTTTCCTGTCATACCGACAGAGATCCATCTCCACTGTTCCTCTCATCGTCCTATCTCATATTTTCCTGTCCCTATCCTTAGTCTTACCCAATCAATCATGTAGGAATCACCTAGAAGTTCTGTTGAAATCATCAGCCCTGCAATTGAGAATAATGCTGCTGTTACAACCGGAGATTTGCAGAATATTCAAGCTGCATACCGATTGAATGGGAAGAACTATTTGAAGTGGTCACAATTGGTCCGCACATTCTTAAAGGGAAGAGAGCCATTCAATGGGCACAGGTCCTTCACAGGACGATCCCAAATTTGCGGCATGGGATGAACAAAACTCCATGGTAATGTCTTGGTTATGGAACTCAATGTTGCCAAAGATTAGTGACACGTGTATGTTCCTCGGAACTGCCAAGGAGATTTGGGAAGCTATTCGGCAGACATATTCCAAGGTTAATGATATTGCACAGATTTACGAGATTAAGAAGAAAGTTTCAGCAACTAAACAAGAGACTTGGACTGTTACTGAATATTCGAGTCTCTTACAAAGCTTGTGGCAAGAGATGGATCATTATCAATGCATCCAAATGCGTTGTAATGAAGATGCAACAATTCTAAAGCGTTTTGTGGAAAGGATCGTATTTATGATTTTTTGGCAAGTTTAAAAGTGGATTTGATGCTGTAAGAGTGCAGATTTTGGGAAAACAAGACCTATCATCTCTAAATGAGACAATCGCTATTATACGTGCGGAAGAGGGACGTTGAAATGTTATGCTTGAACCTCAAGGAGAAGAGGGTTCTGCACTCATTACCAAGGCCACAAAATTGAAGGAGGCAAACAATCCTACAGTAGTTACTAGAGGGACTCATCCAAACCATTTAACCAAGAATCCCTATTCTGCACTTACTGTAAGAAGCATCGGCACACCAGGAAGAAATGCTGGAAACTTCATGGCAAGCCCAATTGAAGTGGGAATGACCGAGGTCAGGCACATATGGTGAGCAGTTCATCAACTAATGAAGAAAATTTCAAAAAACCTATCCCTGAGTTTAATACCGAAGAAATTGAGAAACTAAGGACCTTTGTGGAGTCATTTGAGAAGCCAACCTCAACAGGTACTTGTTCATTGGCGTTTTCAAGCATTTCTTCTTCCTTTAATCCTAATGTCTCGGAAAGAAATTCTCATCCTATGTGGGTAATTGATTCCGGAGCAACTGATCATATGACTTGTTCCTCCAAACATTTTATCTCTTATAACCCCAACTGTAGCCATAAAAAGATCACAATAGCTGATGGATCCATCACCACTGTAGCTGGCCAAGGGTTTATATACATAAACAAAGACCTTACACTAAAAAATGTCCTCCATGTTCCAAAGCTATTTGCAAGCCTTATTTCCACTCAAAAATTAACCACAGATTCAAAATGCAGTATAACCTTTTTTCCATCATATTGTGTCTTTCAGGGGCTAGGCACAAAGAAGATGATTGGATTTGCTAGTCAGAGAGACGATCTCTATTTTCTGGAAAAACAACACAGTATATTAGAAGTTGGAAAACCCTTATCTACATCTTTCTTTTCCGAATCTGCCATTTCAAACCAAGATAAAATTTGGCTTCATCATCGTCGTTTAGGTCACTCATCTTTTAGAGTTCTTAAGTTGATGTTTCCTTCGTTATTTAAAGGTCTTGCATCTGAAATTTTTCAGCGTGATGATTGTGAACTTGCGGAGCACAAACGTGCTTCCTTTCCAATAAGCAACAAAAAAACCTTTGTTCCTTTTTCTCTCATTCATAGTGATATTTGGGGACCTTCTACCATCCCAAATGTTTCGGGTCCTAGGTGGTTTGTTTCATTTATTAATGATTGTACCCGAGTCACATGGCTTTACCTCTTGAAAAATAAATATGATGTTAGTACTGTTTTTCCCAATTGCTACAACATGATCAATACTAAGTTTGATGCAAAATTACCGATCAGACAATGCCAAGGACTATTTCAATCAAACCCTTTCTCCATTTTTTCAGAAAACAGGAATTATTCACGAGTCATCATATGTTACTACCCACAACAAAACGGTGTAGCTTAACGAAAAAATGGACATCTCCTAGAGATCACTAGAGCATTGTTGTTTCACAAAACTGTTCCAAACAATATTGGGGTGAAGCTGTATTAACTGTTGCTCATCTTATTAACCGATTTCCAACACGAGTCCTTGGGTTCAAAAGTCCAATTGATATTCTCACAAAATTTTTCCCAAATTTTTTTTTCCAAACAGTTGGATACCTCGAATCTTTGGTTGTGTTGTGTTGTGTTTGTTCATATTCATTCTCACAATAGGAGCAAATTAGATCCAAGTGCTCTTTGATGCATTTTTATTGGATATTCCTCCACACAAAAGGGTTATAAATGCTTTCATCCACCTTCTAATTTTTTATTTATTTATAATTTCTGCTGATGTTACTTTTGTTGAAAACGAACCTTTTTTTCAGCACACCTATCTTCAGGGGGAGACCTTGAGTGAAGATAAAGCAAAGGATATGTTTGTTCTTGATCCTAGTTTTGTTCAATCTCAACCCATAACCATACCTAAACTCACTTCTCCCTCAATTGAGTCAGCCACATTTGTTGACATGATGAAATAAGGGAAATCAAGATAACATGCAGCCATTGCAAGTTTATTCTAGGAGGAAGACATCAATTTCTTGACCAGCACAAGTCCAGTCTCCCATTCGTGCTATTGCTCAATTTCTAGAAACCACTCTCAAACCAACTGATAATATCACACCAGGTGGTGAGCCAAGGGTTGAGTCATTTGAACCAGCAGAAGAACCAAAAGAAACAAGTATTGAAGGCCTACCAATTGCACTTAGGAAAGGAATAAGAACCTGCACAAAACATCCACTGCCCCTTTTCATGTCTTATCAGAATCTATCCCAAAAACAGAGCTTTCCTAACCAATCTCCATACAATTCCCACACCGAGAAATCTGACTGAGGCATTAGGAGACAGAAAATGGGAGGATGCTATAAAGACTGAAAAGGAGGCCCTTAAGAGGAACAAGACATGGGAGTTAGTGGAATTGCCGACAAGGAAGAAACTAGTTGGGTTTAGGTGGGTTTTCACCATAAAGTACAAGGCTGATGGCTCGGTGAAAAGATATAAGGCAAGTTTGGTGGCCAAAGGGTACACTCAAACTTATGGCATCGATTATCTAGAAACATTTGCCCATGTTGCTAAGATGAACACAGTATGGATAATTGGCTGCTAATTTTAAGTGGAATCTGCAACAATTTGATGTTAAGAATGCGTTCCTCCATGGCGATCTAGAAAGGGAAATTTACATGGAAGTTCCTCCTGGATTTGAATCTAAAGAGGGAATGGTAAGCAAGCTGAAGAAAGCTTTTTATGGGCTCAAACAATCCCCACGAGGTTGGTTTGAGAGGTTTGCTAAGGTGATGATTTCATTGGGATATAAGCAAAGTCAAGGAGACCATACTTTATTCATTAGACACTCAAATTCTGGGGGAGTCACAGCATTGCTAGTTTATGTAGATGATATCATTGTAACAGGTAATGATGTAGAAGAAATGAAAAATCTGAAGCAATGTCTCTTGAAGGAATTTGATATCAAAGGGCTAGGAAAGTTAAAGTACTTCCTAGGCATTGAAGTAGCTCACTCAAAGCAAGGGATTTTCATCAACAAAAGTATGTACTTGACTTGTTGAAAGAAACAGGAAAATAGGGTTGTAAACTAGTGGAGACACCGATTGAATTCAATCATGGATTAGGTGATGCTCTAGAAGATCTCATGGTAGATAAAGTATCATGTCAGAAGCTTGTTGGCAAGTTGATATATCTGGAACACACAAGGCTAGATATAGCATTTGCAGTGAGCACGGTTAGTCAATTCATGCACAATCCTAAAGAATCACATCTCAAGGTAGTAAACAGAATACTACAATACTTGAAAGGCAGCCCGGGAAGAGGAATTCTGTTTAAGCGACAAATAGTCATAGGAGATCAACATCTAGTTACTGTACACTCCTAAGTGGTAATCATGTAACATGGAGAAGTAAGAAGCAAAATGTAGTAGCAAGATCAAGTGCAGAGTCAGATATATGGCGTTGGGGATGTGTAAAATTACTTTGGCTGAAGATAATCCTAGATGACTTAAAAATAAAATGGGAAGGGCCCATGAGGCTGTACTGTGATAACAAATCAACTATCAACATTGCACATAATCTAGTTCAACATGATCGAACAAAGCATACTGAAGTTGATAGGCACCTTATCAAGGAAAAACTGGACAGTGGCTTAATATGCAAGCCATTTCTGTCAACCAAGGATCAGTTGGCAGACTGACAAGCACAGTGTTTCAAGATATTATTGGCAAGCTAGGGATGGATGATATCCACTCACCAGCTTGAGGGGGAGTGTCAGATTATTTATTATTATTTAGAAAGATTGTATAGTTTTTATAGAAATCATATAAATCCTTAATTTCTGGGGATTAGAATAAGATGCAGATTTCCCTATATCTTAGGTAGTTTGTTACTATATTTAGTATAGACAATTGTATATATAAACTAAAAGCTGTAACCTACGAAGGGAGTTTGTTACTATATCTAGTATAGACAATTGTATATATAAACTAAGGGCTGTAATCTACGAACTAAGAGAATGAAATTATTCTTCTCTGCTGATATTTGACACAAATATAAACTAGATGCCCAAAATAGGCTAAAATACAAAACAAACTACAACAACAAGGAGAGTTGCAAGAATCATTAACCTAGGGTTTTAGATATTCTGACAAGGCCTGAAATCAGTACTTCTAGGCAATTTTCAAGATCATTGACAATACTAACCTAAACATGGAGATATATTTTAGATTCAACTAGAAAGATTAGAAAGATATGAAGATAAACATTGCCTGAAATTCAAGAAATTGCATTCGAATGTCCTTACTTTGGCAATTAACCTCAAACAAGTTCTCAAGGACTTCAAATACTAGAATGTATACATTACTGTACAAACAGTAAAATCACTTGTCTTGTGATCTCAAGATTTTCGATACTTCGTAACATATCCCTGCAAGAGAAAGGCAAGTATCACATGACTACACCAACAATTGTGAGGTATCCAATATCTACTACTTCCATAGTGCACTCATATTAACTTAAATCTAGAAACTTACCTCAACCAACTTCGTAATTTTTGACTGAGATGAAGAAAGATATTGTTTAATCGAATCCATTGTTGTTGGAGCTTGATGAGTCTGCAAGGCACTAACAACTTTCTCAACTGTCTTCTTAACTATCATGTTATGTGCATCCTTGCTAAGATGACCTTCACGCCACGTTGGTTTCAATATATCTTTGACAAAATCTACCAGCGCAGCACGGAAATGCCTAAGAGCTTTTGTTTCTTTAGCCACATCCCCTTCTGTCTTTTGATCAACTTCAATATCATCATTTGACATAAACCTTTTGCGCCTTGATCCATCACTTACCTTCCTGGCATTGTGATCAACATCAACTTTATTTTTCTTTGGAATGTTTTTGACACAACTAGTGGTTGACGCATTTTCTTCCTCAGGATATCTGGGGACAAATGGCCGCTCATTCTTGTCCAACAAATTCTCAGGGAATCTAATCTGTGAAGACATGGAACCCTTGTCACCGTTACATTCTTGGCCAGGGTTCTGACTTAACAAGGAATCATCAGATATTAGCCGGTGTGATGCATTTAGGACAGTATTCTCTTGATTAAAGAAAGAGAATTTGAAGGATTTCCGTCCTACAGACGAGTCTATGCTATCATGAAAAGGATCATATTGGCTTCCAACGGATGATAGCGTTGCAGGAGTCATCGAAAAGGAGGGTTGAAATGGTATAGAGGGTTCCCAATCATTTGAGGAAATCATCGCCTTGTGTTCTCCATAATATGATGGTTCCACTGATGCACTAGTTTGAGGCAAGTTTTCTGGATCAGATCCAGAGAAACTAGAAGCCCTTTGCAGCAAGGAAGAGGATCTGGGAACATGATGCTCTCGATCATTGTCCAACAACTTTTGTAGGCCATGCATGTTAGCATTCACGGAGGTGCTAAAAGAAAATGCAGGTCCCATCCAAGTTGAGGTACGATGAGCTGGTACCATAGCACTACTTGAAAAAGAAGGATCTCGATTTGAACTACTCAGATGCTGACTTTGGATGCATTTCAGAACCTCCAACCTGCTCATTTGAGAAGAGGGATCTCCATTGTAGTAGTTGCTTGAGGTCAGAGCAGCGTCCTTTAAAGATCTATGTTCAGCAAGTAAACTGTGTTGAACTACAAGGGAACTGCCACTGTTTCTTCGAGAGGGATGACTGCCATAACCAGACCCAGGCCAAATTTTCATATTATCCTCAACTCCGGCGTCCTTAAATTGAGAAACTTTAGGATCACATGTGGATGAAGGAAACGGCTGAGAGGCAGCAAAAGATAGATCCTCTCTCTGAGGAGATGAGAATTTATGTTTTTCATCAAATTTGCATAAACTTTGTGTGTCTTGATGTTGTGGCAGTAGGATTCTTGCAGATAAATGACACGTTGCAGCATCTTTTCCTGTTGAAGGAGTATTTGATTGATCAAAACTGAGCAAGTTGAGTTTATCCATGTTCATACCTGATACATGTGACAGGAGCACAAATTAATAATTTAAAATGGTAAAGATTCTTCAGCATCCACATTACAAGCACTTATACCTTCATGTAGCTGGTCTTCTCTTGTCAAATTTGTAGAAGAAACAACTGCCTCAGGTTGTTGGTTAGTACTATCCACTTTATCATTAATATGAAGGAACCTACATGAACTCCCTCTTATGCACCATCCTTTAGCAAAAAAATCACAAATAACTGCTGGTCGTTTGTTCCCATCCTTAAACTCGGAAGATGGGGATAAACTTCGAGTCTTTATATTGGATGTAACTAATCTGGAAATTCTGATTGTTAGCAGGTAGACAAATGTGAAGAACTCTTTCAAATGTATAGAAGTCACTTGAAAAAACTTAAGCAGCATAAGCCTACAGCTCAGGTTGTATGATAAGTACGATTTTTCTAAAACAGAAACAAAAAATTGCAATAGAACAAAAAGTTAAGCCTGAATCACCGTACCTTGAAGATGATATTAATTCTTTATCTGACCCCAGGTCCATTGGCACATCTTGTATCTCAGAACCCACGACAATGGAAGGCTTCTCATCTACGCAGTTGCCTTTAACTAAGTCAGTATCACCTTGTGTCCCCACGATAATACATGTGCTGGTTGTCTCAGAAGCCATACCTTTAGTACCATGTAAATAAGCATTGCTATCACCGCATTGTTTCGAGTTTTCTTTCATCAAAAGGAACACATTGTCCCCTTCCTCCGCTGCAGATAATTGACTTCTGTTTTTCCCAGAACTAACCTTATTAACACCAAGTTGATCCTGATATGATTCCACCAACTGCGTTCCTAATGATTCATTTATAGGACCAGGAAACTTAGGCAGGCAGTTGCCATCTTCTACGGCAGACTCACATGGTGGCTTCAGTTCAGATTGTTCTGGTGCAGAATATGATCCTACTTGCTCACTATGGCCCTCAGACTCCTTATCTTCACCAATATCTACATGAAAAAGGAAATCAGAAGACTTAGATATGCAATATAGCTTTTGTTATGCAGGATTGTCTTCATTTTCTGGGCAGAGAACCCAACGATTTTATGAATTTATATAGATTTTCTGTTACGAGAATTCATCAAAGTATTGCTGCATCAGAATAGAATGTGCATTTCATCCCTCTTTCTTGTATATTTTCTGCTGCTCTTACTGACTACAATTCCTCTACCTCATGTTCACTGTAGCCGCAACATTAATCTACCACCAGCATCCAAAATGCAGTAAAGCATGTACCTTCCACTTAAGAAAAACAATAAGAATTTTCCTATCAAGTTCCATTCAGTAATCCATAGACAATCAAGAAATCTCCAATGTTCCCCTTTGAACCAGAGTGCTTCGAGCAAATGTTCATGTCCAATTAGAGAGAGAAATATACATAAGTTAATAAAATCAAGAAAAAACACTCATAATTAAATATATCACTCAAACGTGAAAAGACATTAATGAATTGTATAATCATAGTTACATTTACCCTTAGCTTCCTCCGATGAATTTCGTGTTTTCTCTTCTACGTATTCATGATCATCGTCATCATCTTCTTCTTCAACCTCTTCCCCCTCCTCTTCCTCTTCCTCTTCAACTTCAACTTCTTCTTCTTCTTCTTCTTCTTCTTCTTCTTCTTCTACTTCAATCTCTTCTTCCACAGCTTCTTCTTCTTCTTCTTCCTCCTCTACTTCTTCTTCTTCTGTTTCTTGATCCTCAATGTTGTCGCCTTCCTCGTCATCGTGGGTGGCAGCTGGTGGTAGTGGCGGTGGTGGCATTAGATTCCGCGGTGGAGGGGCGATTATCTGTCTATGGTTTGGGGGAATTTTCTGCGTCTAAAAGATAGTGCGTCTTAGCTCGTTTTCGTTTTGCGGTTGGAGTTTGGGGTTTTCAGCTTTAATGGGGGCCTGTTTTCATTATCTATGTATTATTGGGCCCAAGCCCTACTCTTTGAATTACTCATCCATATTACATAAGTTGATCTTTTTTTTTCCAAAAAAAACACTATAAGCTTATATGGTTAATGATAAGTAAAAATTATAGTATATTTTACTCCTTTATTTCAAAAAAAAACAATGATTTTACTATAAGCTTATATGGTTAATGATAAGTAAAAATTATAGTATATTTTACTCCTCTATTTAAAAAAAAAACAATGATTTTACTATAAGCTTATATTGTTAATGATAAGTAAAAATTATAGTATATTTTACTCTATTTTATATTATTTACATAACACGTTTTGAGTTCAATTATTACATTTTTCATATTAATTATTTAAGTTATTTAATTTTATAATTTATTTCTAAAGGAGATTTAAATTGTACTAAATATTTTTTTTAAAGTTTGAAGGACTTAAAATAAAGAAACAACTCAAAACAACAAGTAAATTCTAACCCATCTGAAATAAAGGTCAATTCAAAACAAAACCAAAATGAAGCCCACCAGCGGACGACCCAAAACCAGTTAGCCCAACAACACCATAACTGGACACAACAAAACGATGCAGTAGTAGAAAGAAGCATTAAAAGGAGTAAAATGTGGAATTAAGAAAGAGAAAACGCAGAGTACAAAGGAGAAATTTAGCAGCCAAAACGTAAGAAGTCAAAGGAGAAAACATAGGGCCAAAACGACAACAGGAAAAGAAGCAATAAAACAACACAATAGAGGAGCAAAAACGTAAAGGGAAAAAATACAAAAGGCAAACACAACCAAGGGAGAAAATACATCAGTAAAAGGAAGCAACACATAATGCAAAGGTAGAGAGCGACACATAACATCATATTAGATAATGGGTATTTTAGTGTGCTTTTAGTTGTTGATTAGATAATTTGTGCATGTTTAAGTTTAGAATTATGTCAATATGATTATGTGTTTGTGTTTTTTAGTGTTATGCGATTTAGAGCATATTCTTGGACTTCAATTTTGTGCATTTGAAGCATTTTGATGTGTTTGTTAGTGTTCGAGATCAGATGAAGAAGAGCCAGAAAAGTTGGAGAAAGCTTGAAGGAAGAGTCAAGGTCACGATCGTGACAGAAGCAGCCTAGATATGACCACGATCATGACTAAATGATAGGTGCTTAACTGATTTTGAAATTATTTCATAACACTTCGTGATTATTGATATGAAATTGTTTAATATACTCACTTTGACTCATGTAATTTTAGGTACAATTCGGAAGCAAAAAAGTTAAAGTGAGTGGAAAGCACAATATTTGGGCTATTTTTTTAAGATTAATTTTCACTTGTTTTCATGGAGCAAGAAGAAGAAATTAAAAGATAAGAAGAAAAAAATGCAAATAACGTAAGCTGCATGGATTGTGCATGCAATTACGTTAATTAACAGCTGGGAATTAAATCAGACAAAACTGTAGCATTGGAAGTAGATGAAGGTAGTTGGAAGGAAGCAGTCCATGGAAAAAATAATGCAACACAAATGGGAAGTAGTAGCATGCAAAAACGACAGTGCAAATCACTTGGACAAAACGCAGACGACATTTGCGTATCTTATGTTACGTTTCACGCAGGTGACGTTTATGAAACACAAATGTAGTAGAAGTTCAATATGCATTTTGCTTAAAACACACAGCACTAAGATGTTTTCAATGGAAGCAGTGGCGGGTTAAAAAGGAGTGAATAGTAGCTTGGACCAACAAATTAAATTATCACTTCAACAGAACAGTTGTTGGCGAGTAAAGAATAGAGAGGAGGTGCAACATAGAAGGGGGTTTCTGTTGGGTTATTAAGGGGGTTTGAAGCATTTTTTCGGGAGAGACCCATGAAGGGCTAGATGTCCCGACGCCGATTCGGAGGTGACATCGACGCCGACGAATCAGGTTAAGTGTATTCCATATTTTTGTTGTTTCTTTCTCTCCTATTGAATTGGTTGTGTCTAGGCATATGGATTTGGGTTGTGTATGGATAATCAGCTTTTCATTATTGTTCAGTTATTTATGTATGAACCCATTGGGTATTCGAAAAGATGATTTTAATGTGTTCATTAAATCATTTATTTGCAAACTCTTACTAGAATCCAATATAATCTGTAATTGTTATGTTGAAATTCATATGTAGGGACTAATAATTTGCATGTTGGATTGGAAAAACAAAGCATGCAATATTTGGAGAACCTGTAGATTTCAAAACTTTTTAGAAATATTATTTGCAGCGGAAGCAATATATCCAAATCATCATACCAATCTATACATGATATAGTATAAGGATAATAATAAACATAAACAAGATGAACATTATTACCGACTCCTTCGCTACAGCTTTAATTCCTCGTTGTGTTATCCTCTCCTTCTTCTTGTATCCAAAGCCTTTGCTTTTGAATACTTTCCTTTGTCAATCTATACTCTCTTTGTTGTTGTATCCTCAACCAATTTGATTTACCTCTTATTCTTTTAGGATAACTTGGTTAACAAAATCCTTTGGTGAGAAAGGAGAAGAAAATATTTGGAGGAGATTTTTCTTAGAAGAAATGAACCAAAAATGAGACTCTTCTCTTGTAAA
>JANZLX010000002.1:31916041-31934827 GCA_025531955.1 Erythroxylum orinocense
AATCCTAACAATTACAAAACATTCATAATTCCATTTCCATTCAATCAATGTTCAATCCAAATTCCAATTCCAATTCCATTCATTCCACTCTATTCCAATTCAATTCCATTCTAATTCAATTCAATTCCATTCAAATAAATTCAATTCCAATTCAATTCAATTCCAATTCAATTTCAATTCAATTGAATTCCATTCCAATTCAATTTAATTCCATTCCAATTCAATTGAAATCCATTCTAATTCAATTCAAAGCATACTTCAACAATTTCCAATTCTAATTCAATTCAATTCATTTCCAATTCAATTCAAAACATACTCCAACAATTTGCAATTCAATTCCAATTCCAATTCAATTCAATTGAATTCCAATTCAATTCAATTCAATTCCAATTTAATTTAATTCCAATTCCAATATCAATTCAATTGAATTCAATTCCATTCTAATTCAATTCAATTCCAATTCAATTCAAAACAAACTCCAACAATTTGCAATTCCATTCCAATTCCAATTCAATTTAATTTAATTCCAATTTAATTCAATTTCAATTCAATTCCAATTTAATTCAATTCCAATTCAATTCCAATTCCAATTCAATTCAATTCCAATTCCAATTCAATTGAATTCAATTCCATTCCAACTCAATTCAATTCCAATTCAATTTCAATTTAATTCCATTCAATTCCAATTCCAATTCCAATTCCAATTCCAATTCCAATTCCATTCATTCCATTCAATTCCAATTTCATTCAATTCCAATTCCAATTCCATTTCCATTCAACCAAATATCAATCCAATTCTAATTCCAATTCCAAAATTAATTTTCAATTCAATTCCAATTTCAATTTCTAATTCCAAAATGCCAAATGCCAAAATCTAATTCTAACTCCAAATTTAATTTTCAATGCAATTTCAAATTTTATTCCAATTCCAAGTACCACAGAATTCAATTTAAACTTCCACAAGGCAAAATGACAAAATTCAATTTCAATTTCAACATTGTAAATGACAAAATCACAAAACAAAAATCAAAACCGAAATTAGCTTCAACCTTCCTCATCTTCAACATTCATACATTCAGATTTTCCCCAAATCCACCATCATCTGAAATCAACCTCTACGGCTCTACCATTTTCCCCAATTCCACCATTTTTTTGGCTCATTCTCAGTCGAAATCAACCATTTTCCCCAAATCCATCCAACAACAACACCAAATCAACAACAACACCTAGGAATTAGGATCACAGAAGCAATCAACAACAAAATTTCATTAAAAATCAAATACAAAATAAAAAACATACACCCAAAACAATCAGGCCTTCGGTGAGGGTCGGGTCTTTCTTCGGTGGTCGTGTGGTGCGTCGACGACGAGGAGGACGGAGGAGAAGGCGGCAAGGAGCTGCGAGGAGCGGCGAGGAGGGAGGAGCAGATCCGACGACGGCGACACCAGATCCGAGAGGGAGGAGCAGTGGCGAAGAGAGGGAGGAGCAGCGGCGAGCCGGCGATGAGAGGGAGGAGGAGAAATCGAAGAAGAGAGAAGAAGCAGAAGCCAGAAGGTCAGGCGGGAGGGGGGGGGGGTCGGGTAGAATTTTAGGTTATTTTTTTTTGCAATTAGGTCCTTGGAGATTTCGGAATTTTTCGAAATGGACCGAAATGTACCGGAAGTATGGGTACCGGCCGGAACTGACCGAAATCCGCCGGTACCCACCGAAATTTATCACCGGTAATTTAGCATTGGTACCGTACCGGCCGGACTCATACCATTGGTTCTATCTTTATTATATTATCTCCTTCATTACTTTTTTACATTCCTCTTTATGTCTATTGTTATTTTTATTATTACATTTATTATTTTATTATGTTTTTTATTAATATTTATTTCTATATTTATTTTATTATATATATATATATATATATCTTTTATTTTAGTCTCATTTTTCCCTATAGTTTATTCAAAGCAACTTCTAGTTAAGAATAAGCTCTCAGACTATTTGACTTTTCCATTTCTTCGTTTTAATGGGAGTCTTATTGAAATATTATTGTTGTTGTTATTGTTAACGATGACGACGATTATATGAGGTGGAGTGTTAAATTTTATATTAAAAAGGATAAAAGATAAAATAATTTACACTAATTCATAGCAATTATATATTTAAATATATGACTCTATCAAGTCTAAAAGAAGAACGTAGTTGCAATAGTTCAAACTTAATTTGTTACTATTATGGATATATTATTATAAATTATCATTTGTTTATAAAACTATCCTAAATTTCTAGCAAGTGTAAGGGTTTAATTTGATTTCCCCAATTGAATATATAAGCTATAACCTAATAACCTAATGGTTAGCAGAGAATATTATTTGTGTTTTTCCTTATCATCTCAATTTAAGTGAATTTTATTTTTCTGTAAAACGAAATTTATCCTTTTTATTATTTATCAAAAAAGAAAATCCTTTATATTTTTTAAAAAATAAAAAAGTAGTGTTGAATGAAATGGATTCTCGGGCAAGTAAAATGGGAGAAAAATCATTTTCAGCCCGACCCGACCGCATGGGACCGACGAAGAGCGCTGTCTCTTCGCTGACCGTCCTTAACTAGGCGCATATCAACCGACGATCACGCAACAAATTATGGTCGTGTCTCAAAAGCAAGCAAACTCAAACAAAAATCGTAAGTCAAAGTCATTGACTTTATTTTTAAATTTATGAATTATATATTATTTCTTTGCTCGCTGCACAAGAAAGAATGTGTTGTGGAAGAAGACAAGTGGGACCAACATAAAACGACTCTCATGTACACCGTCTGATCAAGAGTCTTCAATCGCAAAAGTACATCCACTGTTCTTCTCATCATAAACAACTTCAGCTATTGGTAAAGAAAGAGTGAGTTAATGCAAACTAAAATGCAGACATTGGCTCTTCTTCTACTGTGGCTTCTCCTATTCGACTTGGTCCGCTTTCCTTCTCAAGCTAAACCAGGTGAGTTTTTACCTTGTTCTTTGTATTTTTGGTATCTCTTTTTAAGTAGTTTCTTGTCTGGTTTTGTATTGGTCAAGCGATTGATAGGTCTATCTGCAGTATGGATCTTTTTGGTTGTGGAGGAACTGTGGAAAAGAAAAAGAATTAATGTAGCTTAGTTTGCTTCACTGAATACCACTTGACCAAACTACAACTGACAAAACTCTAAAAACACATGATTGGGCTGCGATTAGTTAATGCTAAAACTGGTTTTGTTGGTTTCTAGAAGCATGAACACGAAGTTGGATGAACTAATTTCAAAATTGTACGGAAGTAAGCGGTAGTGGAATAAAAAACTGCGAGATTTTATAGTTTATCAAGCTTTAGCCTTATGTGTTACTTCCAATCTACAAATGAGATTAATCAGGGTTGACACAAGTGATGATTGCGGTATTAGTTCTGGATTTGCTAATGGTTCTTTACTAATATGAAAAGGAAATGTTTTGGATTTGCTTTTTTCTGGAAAACATTGAAGATAATCTTCCAACAATAGAACAGAAGATCTGGTGCTGTATTCCTATAGGTTTATTGGAGTCTTTGAGACAAAAGTATAGTCTGGTCAACTACTTTTGGGGTAAAAGAAGGGCATTTATGCAATAAAAAGGAATTACTACTTCACTTCAACATTAGATGCTTGCGTAAAGAACCATAGTCTTTGCTGTATTCAAGTTGGAGACCACTTAATTGTTCTACTTTAGATACTCTTTCTATGTAACCAACAAAATCTTTTCCATTAATGTAGCACCATGGGTCATGCGCATAAGTTGCGGATCGCGGGTAGATGTCCATTCACCACCAACCAATACACTTTGGTACAAGGATTTTGCTTATACAGGAGGGATTCCTTCAAATGCTACACTTCCTAGGTTTGTCTCACCCAGACTTACAACATTACGCTACTTCCCCTTGTCCGAAGGTCCCAATAACTGCTATAACATTAGGAGAGTACCCAAAGGGCACTATGCTGTGAGGGTCTTCTATGGATTAGTTGCACACCCTAACTTTGATGATGAACCACTATTCGACATTTCGATTGAAGGCACGCAAGTATATTCTCTGAAATCTGGCTGGAGTAATCATGACGACCAAGTGTTTACTGAAACTCTTGTCTCTCTTACTGATGGTACAGCATCTATCTGCTTCCATAGTACTGGTCATGGTGATCCAGCTATACTTTCAATAGAACTCCTTCAAGTTGATGATAGAGCTTACAATTTGGGCCCTGGATGGGGTCAAGGGACAGTACTCAGGACAGTAAAAAGACTAAGTTGTGGTAATAAGAAGTCTAAATTTGATGCAGATTACAGTGGGGATGTTTGGGGTGGGGATAGATTTTGGAGTTCCATTCAAACTTTTGGTTCAGGTTCTGATCAAGCAATAGTTAGTACAAGAAGAATTCAGCAGGCTTCAACTATGCCAAACTTTTACGCAGAAGCTCTTTATGAAACAGCTCTTATTAGCACTAACCGTCAACCGGATTTAACATACACAATGGATGTAGATCCTAATAGAAATTATTCAATCTGGCTGCACTTTGCCGAGATTGACGATTCTGTAACTGGAGTGCAACAAAGGTTCTTTGACATATTAATTAATGGAGTTGTTGCATTTGAAGGAGTGGATATTGCTCAAATGAGTGGTGATCGTTATAAGGCTCTTGTACTTAACACCACAGTTGCTGTCAATGGGAGAAGTTTAACAATAACCTTGCATCCTAGAGAAGGTAGTCATGCCATAATTAATGCCATTGAGGTGTTTGAAGTAGTTTCAGCAGAGTCCAAAGCCATAGTTGAAGAAGGTAGAATTGTCAAATGGTTGCCTTTTTATTTTCTTTATTTCTTGCTACTATTGCCATCCTCACATCCAGTCATCTTCTTCAATTGATGAATTGAAATACACATGATTTTTTTATTCAATTCCTTTTTAGCAGAAATATGGTTGTTGCACATTCAAGTGTTTGTGAAATGTAAACTATTGTTGATTTAATATGATTGTGTTTTCATAGTTAGGGCATTACAGGCATTACGGGATGCTCTGGCACTTCCTCTTCGATTTGGGTGGAATGGTGATCCATGTGTTCCGCAACAACATCCATGGAGTGGAGTGGACTGCCAGTTTGATAGAGCTAGCAGCAAATGGTTTATTGATGGACTGTAATTTCTTATCTCTTTGATCTTTACTTTGAGCTTAAAACAATCAGATATTGTTCCTCTTGATGAACCATCTAGTTTGTTTAGTAAATTCATTAGCTTGCATAGGGTGAATATGAAACAATTTTTTCTTTTTGTTGGCACTAGATTTGACATAACTCTTTGTTTTTTGCAATATATGCAAAGTGAAAGTCGAACTCTGCCAAGAATTCCTGCCATTGTATGGGTGAGCTTTGGCTGCCTAAGAAAATTGCTCACTTCAGTCTTATCTTTCTTAACTACGTAAGACCCAAAAAAAAAAAAAGTAATAATAAAAAGAAGAAGACAAAGTGAATGTATAATAAATAAAGGTAATGGTTATTTCGTTCCTGATAGTTATTTCTTTGATCATTGGTTGACAGTATACTTTGGATCGGAACTGCCCTTGGTTTCATTCATGTTTAAACGTGGCCTCTTTATCTGCATTTCCTGACCTGATAAGTGATGTCAGATTATTTTATTGATGCTTAACACAGTAAAAAGATTTTTTTTACGCTTTGTTTGATTATATGGACAGCGGACTTGACAACCAAGGTTTGGGAGGCTGGTTACCAAGTGATATATCCAGACTTCGTCACTTACAAAGCATGTAGGTTTCATAAACGTCCCTATCCTTTTGACATTGAAAATTTCGATGGTTTATGAACAATGGAAAATTTTGTTGCTTCTTATGCCTTTCATCTAACGTTGGATATTTATAGAAACATGAGTGGTAATGGCATCCGTGGACCCATTCCATCATCAATCGGAAAAATATCTACTTTGGAAGTTCTGTAAGAGCCTCATTTTTATTTGTATGATGCATTATTTCATTAAATATTCAATTTTGATTTATGTAGTTCTCTTCATTTTTTATTATAATTGAGTGGTTTGGAAAAATAATAGCATCATCTTTTCTGCAACTGATAAGGCTTTTGACCATTTGCTGATGTTTCTTTTTTCGTGAGTTCTAATTGGTTGCCCGTGAAGTGTTAGAGCTAGTATATCTGACTTGAGTAAGTCTGCCTTCAAAAGATGTTACACCATCCTTCTAGGCCTCACAATTTTAAGGACTTTTTTTTGTCAATTCCTTGATCTTTATATCCTTGTCCTAATTCATTGAGGGTTTTTTTTTTCACAAAATATGCTGTGGACTAGTCTCCTTTAAAGTCAAACATCACGATGTTCAAATGGGTCCTGTAAATATAATTTGTTATTCACTCTATCATAATCATCTTTCTGTGGGTATAATATCATCTATTCCACTGTATTTAGAGCGTCCACTCTTTTGGTGTATCATGCTAAAATCTCTCTAAAATTTGTGGCGTGAGTAGATGACAATGTCCATTTGTTTGAGGTCATTCAAGAAATGTGCACACATACACGTATATGTATATATTGATCTATACATAGTTCTGTATATATAACCATGCAGTCTACACATGGAATGCGTGGGAATTTCTTTATTGGAAATGCTAAGTTGGATAACCAGTTAAGCACATAGTAAAAGTATGCTATAGAAGAATCCAATAGATCCAGTATAATTTATAGAAGTTGCAAAGAGTTGGAAGGTTTTAAGTAGCTACTAAGTACTGATTGCACTTTAATTTCCCTACCACCAAATTTTGCAAGATGTGTCAAAATCTTTCTAATGTTTTCCACATTTGAACAACCATCCAAATTGAGCGGGGCTTAAACTCTGGAAGAAACTATTGTAACCATGAGCATCATCTGTAAAACATAACAACAGGCTATTAAACTTTGCCAACAATATATATGTCTATGTACTAGTATGGCATTATTACTTTGAAATTTGATGTATGGGTTAATGTCAATCCCGAACACCGTTATACATTTTCCATAGAGTAATGCATAAAAAGAGGATGAGCTGGTTACTCTTTTCCAGTAAATGGTTTTAGTGATTTTATGAATTGCTAAATTCTCCCCTGTTGATCATAAGGTCAACATGCCCTTTTCTACCTCTTTCCCGTCCTTTCTTTCAAATCCTCATTCATCTCTTGTATAACATTGTTCTTCACCATAACTGACCCAAAAGGATCCTTGCACGTGAGCCTTTATATGATTGTGCTTTGCATGTGTAGTTTAAAATCTAACTTGATCATGTGGAAGATATGCATGAGTGGACTATGTTTCTGGAAAGAGCATTATTCCCTTAGTTCAAAATGGTTTCTAGAAAGCCTGCTGAGACCAGAATAACCGATACAAAGGAGTCAACAATTTTGGAAAAGAAATATGTGGCACTGATAATTATTTAAGCTTTCTTACAGTTCTATCTTTAGAACCTCAAGTTCATGCTTTAAAGTAAGCTTCTTAAATCATTCATTTTCAAGTGAAAATCCTACTCTATATGCTCAACCCTAATCAATGAAGTCCCAGCGTCACCAAGGAAAAAGGAGAATATGTGGTTTAAGGAAAATAAAGGGCCTAAAATTTTTTAGTGCCAAGAGGATAGCGGACAACAATCTCAAGGAATTCAAGAAATTAAGTTGTGGTAGTAACGGTAAAGAAATAATTAAGTCAAATTGCTGATATAATTAACAAACTCCTAACTGTACACAAATCCCTTCCATATCAAAAAACAAAAAGTGCATAAGGGTTTCTTCTCTAACTTTTCAGAATCATTCTGATGTGCTCTATGATACATTTAAAACTACTCATTAAGCTTAATGAACATTTTTCCGATTGTTTAAGATGAATAACATTTGTGCACAAAATTTTTCAAGTAATGAATATAAAAGAGTTTTATTTGATTCTTTGTGTGTATTTACTACCCTTTCTCTTCTTTTTTATCTTACTGATATTCCATTCTCCCCCTCTGGAGAAGGTCAAGTGAAAGACACATACTGTTAAGGTACTTAGTTTTTAGAGTTGCTAAAACTGTGCAGTTGTAGTCCTTGGCCAGTGTCAGTGGAGGATTAGAAAGATGACTAAGTTGATTTCAATGTTGGACTAGTCTTAGTCTGAGTTGCATCTTTTCTTTTAGTAAACATGCATAGCCTGTGGTGAAGGCTTTCTTTTGGATTTGTAGAATATTTGATCATATCCAGTTCAATGACAGGGATCTTTCTTACAATTTTTTCAATGGCCCGATTCCTGAAAGCCTTGGACAGTTGACTTCATTGCAAAGGCTGTAAGATTTTTTCCATGGCCAATAAAGTAGTGATATTTAAAATGTTGGGTAGAGGACACCTATCAACTTCTTGCAACGCAGGGATCTCAATGGGAACTCTCTTTCTGGAGAAGTACCAGCAACATTAGGAGGAAGGCTTCTACATAGAGCTAGCTTCAAGTATGCTTTCAATCATATTGTTCTTGCTAGTTTTTCCTTAGGTTAATGGCAGTACACTTAACATTCTGCATGAAATTCCATACGCCCTTTATGAAGAAATAGCTCTATTACTGTCTAGTTTTGGGGGAAAGAAATCTTAAGAGGGATGGGGAGGGCTGGGTCAGAGAATATCGTCCTTAAAGCAGCCGTTTGGCTCCAAAGAATGTTATGAAAGTAAATAGCTTCTAAATTGGTTGTTAAAAAGTGAATGCTTGATGTGTGTACTTACTGCAGTTGTGCAGTTTCACAGATAATGCCGGTCTTTGTGGTATACCCGGGTTGCCCACTTGTGGGCCTCACTTTTCTGCTGGTGCAATAGTTGGCATTGCATTTGCTGCTGCTGTGGGATTCCTCCTCCTGATCACCTGTTCAATTTGTTGGTGGAAAAGACGGCAAAATATTCTCCGAGCACAGCAAATTGCAGGTATTGGTATCAGCAACAATTTAAGAAGCAGACGATTTTAAAATCTCTGTAGTATGTGACATCTGATGTTTAGCATAACATACTGCTTCGTATAAAAAAAAAGAAAAAAAAGGAAAACATTAGTGCGTGCATAGAACTTCCAACTTTTAGCAAGTGGTTGGTTGATGACTTGGGCTTAGCATGAAAACGTTTGGCTAAAAAGACACTTTTAGTTCTCTTCTCCTTTTGCTGGTGAAACAAATAGCTCGGAGAAGAAGATACAATTAGGTTCCTTTATTTACATTTTACTTGTTGTGTACAGCAAGGGGTGCTCCCTATGCAAAAGCAAGAACCCATTTGTCGCATGATATACAGATGACAAGGCACCATAATTACGGGCATGCACGGACGGCTGCAGAAAATGGGCCTAGCTTACTGTCATAGTTATTTCGCAGCAAATGAAGTCTATTTGGAATACTGTGAACCTGATAAACGGCCAGCAACTGATGCTGGCTTAAAGTGTTGATTCATTCAAATGGCCAAGTTGAAAAAGTGAGAAGTGTTTATCAAAGGTCGCAATCCTTGATGGCTGCAGGTGCTGCATGAACTTCAGTATCTTTGTACATTTTGCGTCAATTCATTGGTTTGAGTAGTACTTACGGTTGCTTTTGGTGTCAAAGGGACGAATGACGTATTATAAAGTGAGTTGCATAACAAGTCACCCTTTAGGCTGTGTTAGCGACTATGATGACGACTATGTATCTACGTAGCTTATCTTTGGCAACAGATTCCTGTAAAACATTTTCTTTCTTTAATGCTTTCGTTCAAGGAAGTGTTGTCCAATCTTGATTCATTATTAACGGTTATATTATATTGGCAAAATCAACAAGAAAAGCACATTATGATGTAGGACATATAGAAGAATTATTATCTAGTGGTTAAAAATCACAAAATAAGAAATATGATTGATAATAGGGTGTTGGAATATCAACTTTCAAGGCTGAATTTTAGCTGAGAATGCAAAATTTTCATATTCTGTATATCTAGACTTTTAAGGGTTGATTGTTGAAAATTTAAGCTTAGAATTTCAGGGTTTAATATGGCTAGAATTTAGGTTTGAGAGGGCTAGAATTTAGGTTAAGGTTCCTAAAATTTAGTGAATAACACAGAGCATGGATAGTAGGAAACTAGAAATCACTCGTAAGGTCTAATAATCACTCTGAGAAGAAAACATCACACTTTTTAGTTGAAATTCAAGTTTGTAAAAAAATTACAGATTGCTTCTTACTAATGAAAGGCTGACTACAAATATATATAGAATTCTTAGAATCCTTATTCTAGTAGGAAAATGGTTTCTAATTTAAATACTATTATAATAGAAATTCTTTCTTTTCCTAGTTGCTGATTTTGATCTAGTTCTTCTTCCTTTTCACTTATTATTTTTGGTTCGATAAGCCGAATGGGTTTTTCTAAATCTATGCCCAGTTCAGTAAATCTAATAGATCGTTCTAATCGTACTGATTTTGATCTTAATGAAAAATTTTTTTATTTGTTTTGTTTTCAGATAATGATAGTCGAGGAGCAGATGGTTCTACATCAAATAATTTAATAAGATAATTTATTGCTGGTAATTATCTTAGATTTGTTCATAAATTACAACCAACCTTTGCTACTTCATTAAATAATTGATCGATATAAATTTTATCGGTACTTTTGAATTCAATGCTATAATGGAAATTTGTTAAAGCATAATTTGATAAATAATTGAAAAGGGGTATTGTCTGATAGTCATTAAATTTTCTATGTAGAATTTATAAGCAATAGTTATAGTTTTATCTAAGTTGTATGAGGTTAAAGGAATTTATAATTTTAAATGAGTATTAAATTTTATTTTTCCATAAGCTAAATTTCCATTCATTAGACCGATTACTTGATCTTTTAAATGAATCATTCATTCATCTATAACGGACATTCATATTGGTGAATCTATACCTTCTTGGAAAGTAGTTTTTAATAAAATTTGAATAGTAGATAGGTGTATATATCCTATGTTATGTCTTCTATCTTTAGGAATTTTTTGTAATTGTTTATAAATCTGTTCTTGATCTATTAAACTAATATGAATATATTTATTACATTGGCCTATTCTAATAGGTGTTTCAAGAATAAACAACACTAGTATAGAGAAAAATGATAACAGGTTTCATACAGTATATGCAAATTAAATAAAGTTGAATAATAATTGATGGAAGCATAAAAACTAAAGAGAACATACTGTTTTTTCGAGTTTCCTTTTTATCGCCAATTTGTAGGCTAAAATCAGAGTTTGAAAGGAAGAGATATGTAAACTTAAGCATTTACACAACTAATAATTCTAACATGCATAAACTCGATTGATACTTTGTAAAAATCTATTCTAATCATATTAAAAATTATAATGAAACACATATGAGTTTACCAGCTATCAAGATTGTGGTGTATCATAAACGAATACTTAAGTTGTATGTTTTAATATTAAAGCAACGACCAACTTTATTCTTTAAAACATACTTGATTCCAGATTCATTTAATAGTGCCGTTATCGATAGTTAACAACTATCATGATATGAAAATCATCATTCCCTTGAAGTAAACTCTTTTATTTGCACAAAGATAAATCGCAACACTATAACCTTATCCATAATCAAGCGACCAACTTGATTATTTAGCTATGAATCCATTATTTTAGATTCTTATAATATACACGTTACCCATACATCTCTATGTATATGTATATTACTTACAAAAGAATCTCAGTACCTTATGACTAGATATATAATGCTTATAAAAACCAAACTCTTTTGTTTTATTAATAATAAATATTTTCATTACAAAAGTAATTGGAAGAAAATTAAGTTATAAGTAAATACACTTGCTTTCCAAGGCACTATATATACATAACTCTAACACCTTTAGCCTCCAGAGTCGAATCAGCAACACAACTCCTCCACACTATAGCTTCACCTCTTAAAACAAATATAGAACTAGAAGTTGATTTCCTTGAATCAACATCTGGTTGGAAATTGGAATCTGTATATCCCGTCAGAATAAGATTACTTTCAGAATAAGCAAGCATTAAGTTCTTCATCATATGAAGATACTTCAGTATGCACTTAACTGTAGTCCAATTCTCCATTCCTAGATTGGACTGGAATCAACTTACTAGTCCCACTATATAACAGATATCCGGCTTAGTGCAAAACGTAACATACATTAAACTTACAAATACTAATGCATATGAAATGTTATGCATGTGTTCGACCTCTTCTTGGAGTCTTAGGTGCTTGCTCTTTTGAAAATTTGATTCCATGTCTACTAGGTGTGAAACTCCCCTTGGAATATTATATGGCAACCTTATTGAGCGTGTTTTCAATATAGGTTAATTGAGACAAGGTTATTTACTTATTCTTACAATCACTTATAAGTTTGATCCCTATAACATAGTTAGTCTCTCCTAAATCCTTCATTGAGAACTGTTCATTCAGCCATCCCTTAACTATAGATAACATTCCTACATCTTTCTCAATGAGCAGAATGTCATCAATATACAGGATTAGAAAAATAACCTTGTCTTTTTGTATCCTTTTATAGACACAAGGTTCATTTAGGTTTTTTATGAACCTATAAGTTTTTATAGACTTATCAAACCTAATGTTCCAAGACCTAGATGCTTGCTTAAGACCATAATTGGACCTCTACAATTTACATACCTTATGCTCATTACCTGCCTCAATTCATCATTCTGGTTGGGCCATACAAATGGTTTCCTCAAGATCCCTATTAAGAAATGCAGTCTTGACATCCATTTATCATATTTCATAATCAAAATAGGTTGTTATGGACAAAAGAATTCTATGGACTTAAGCATGGCAACTGGATAAAAAGTATCCTCATAGTCTATATCCTCCTTTTGAGTATAGCCTTAGCTACCAATCTAGCTTTAAAGGTCTCTACCTTTCCATCTGATCCTCTTTTTGTTTTGTAGATCCATTTAAATCCTATGGCTTTTACATCTGGTGGTAGATTTACAAGGATCTAGACTTCATTGGCATACATGGAATCTATTTCTCATTCCATTGCCTTGGGCCATTTTTCTGCATCAACATTGTTAATAACCGGTGTATAAGTAATGGGATCCATTTCTTCTTGGTCTGAGATGGCTATAATGCCTTCTCCTAGACATAGATACCTATCTGGTTGTCTCACAAACCTCCCACTACGTCTAGGCATTACTTGATGTTCATCTTGCTCTTCTGATTCAACTCTTGAATCCATTTTGACCTCTTGTTCTGCTATATCTAAGTTAACTCTTAGTTTGGATGAAATAGCTAACTATTTGAGTACTACTTCACTTATTCCTTTGTGATTTCTCACAAACTCTTCCTCTAGGAAGCTTGCATTTGTCAACACAAATACCTTCCTATCCTGAGGCTTGTAAAAATAGTACCCTCGAGTACTCGTATGATATCCTACAAACAAACATACTTCTGACTTTTGTTCCATCTTTATAGATTCAGGCCTTAGAACATGGGCTGGACAACATCAAGTCCTTAAGTGCTGTAATGAAGGCACTCGACCAGTTCACAACTCCCTAGGTGTTTTAGGCACCGATTTGGATGGAGCAAAATTAAGAAGATAAGTTGTCACTTATATGGAATATCCCTAGAGCGATTCAAGAAGGCTAGCGTATGACATCATTGATCTTACCATTTCTAATAGAGTCCTATTTCTCCTCTCAAATACACCATTCTATTGAGGTGTTCGAGGAGCTAAAAAGTTGGAAACAATTCCATTGTCAATTAAATATTATTGGAACTCTCCAGATAAGTACTCACCACCTCGATCTAATTAAAGTTGTTTTAATGGCTTGCTTAGCTATTTCTCAGCTTTAGCTTTGAATTCTTTGAACTTTTCAAAATACTCACTCTTTTTTTGCATCTAATAAAAATAGCCATGTCTAGAGTAATCATCTATAAAGGTTATGAAGTATTCATAACCTCCTTTAGCTTGTACGTTCATGGGCCCAGACACATAAGTATATACTAGGTCCAACGTGGATTCAGATTTGTTTACTTTGGAAAGAAAATGAGGCCTTGGTCATTTTTCCTTCAATACAAGATTCACAGGTGGGTAATAGATCATTATCCAAGCCTATAAGGATTCTATCCTTTACTAGCCTGTGAGTCTTTTCAGATTGGTATGACCCATTCTTAAGTGTCACAGATATTTTGAATTAATGCTAAAGACATTGGATTGTCTTGGTTTTATCTATTATGTGGTGTTTAGTGAGCTTGTCATAGGTTCTATAAAGAACAATCCCTGTTTAATTATCGTATTACAAATAAAATCCTTACTCTTATATATTGAAACAACATTTTCAAATTATAAGGAATAACCATATTTTATTATAAAAAAAATAAAAATCATGTTCCTTACATCATTGGCATATAATAAACATCTTCTAAATATAAGCTATGACCATTAGGAAAGTCCAAGATAATTACTCCTACTGATTCTGCTGAAAAATAGGATCCATCTACTATTTTGACTTCAAACTGCCCTTTATGTAATCTTTTCCTTTGCTGGAACTCCTGCAAAAATTACAAACATGGTTAGTTGCTCCTGAATCTAATATTCAAGAATCAGATAAATCTGCCACATTTATAGTTCCTAACAAACTTAGGAAACCATACCTTGTTTGCTTTTAAGGGACTCAAGGTAGACTGCACAGTTTCTTTTCTAGTGGCCCATCTCATCATAGTGGAAACACTTTCCCTCGATGTTCTGTTTGGCCTTCTTTTTCATAATTTGGGCCTTGACCCCCTATTTGGGCCTTCTTTCTCATTAGAACCTTCTTCTTTTGCTTGTCCTTACCCTTGGGCTTAGAAGAAGATGCTACATTAGCTTCTGGCCCATGAGCTTGGATATTTAATATCTCCTATATACTGTGGAGGGTATTCATCAACTCACTCAAGATGTAATCCTTGTTGTTGAGCTCATAGTTCAACTTAAACTGTTGAAAAGAAGAGTTTAAGCTATTGATGATCATAATCATTTACGTGTCCGCATCCGTGTCTGTATCCATGTCCACCCCAAGCATCTCAGCCTCAATGACCGCAGAGCTTACGTTAATCATGTAATCCTACACTTCACCAGGTTTTTTGTTTGAGATTATGAAAGGTTTGGATAGGTTTCACCCTTGCAAACCTGGTCCTCACACTAAACATCTCATGTAAGTGATGGACCATTACACTAGGATTTTTCATATAAGCAATTTTCTTTTGTAACATACTACTGACAGAAGCTAGAATATAACACTTAGTAGTCTTATTAGCATTCTGCCATCGTTTATATTGTTGGGCTTGCTCAGGAGTTGAATCTCCGCCTAAAGGTTTAGGCTCATTTTTAGTTAATACCCATCAAATTCATTCATATTGAAGAACAATGTCAAGGTTATGTCTCCATTCATTAAAATTCTCTCCATTTTTCAATTTGTTATTTGTCAAGAGCAAAGCGAGTGGTTGATTTTTGTTGTGATTATGTCTAAAAAAATAAATTATTAATGAATGAGCATACTAGTTAATAATATTGGAACTTTGTATAAAATTATGATGCATGTATGCATAATGATAGATTTAACAAAACTTAAAAACCATTTAAATCTTTATATGATGATTATTTTTCTTATCTATAACAAACTAAGCGATGGTGGGCCATCTTATCCATTAAAATGAAAAATGGGACCCTCCTAGTAAAAAAACTACCAAGCATCTTCATGCCACCATAATTTGGTCCATACATTTATCAATAGAGCTACGGTGGGAAGGTTTTTGATAAATTATGTTGAGTGCGTAACTATTTGATTAATTAACTAAAGATACTTACAAACCATGCCTCGGTGGGAGGTCATATTTGCTACCAATAAGTGGACTTATCCTTTAGGAGACCCAAACCATGTAAGATCTAGGATTCATCCCCTCTGATGGGGAGTAACACTTCACCATATGTAAATGGGCTGTCATATAGATACCGTCGAGTCTCAAATGAGCATCCTCTCCCACTCAATCTTTTTGGGCTTTAAGTTTTAAAAGTACCATCTTGTTAGATGCAATTTATTATCCACCCTATATTGTTTCATTATGTATCTCATACATAATGAATGCATGGCAAAGCCTAGTGTTGGCAATTTTGTAAATGACATGCAATCACATAATATCATATATTATTTGCGTTCATTTATCCATTCATCACATGAACTAATAAGCCACTCTTGATTGCCCATCCTAGAAACATAAATACAATTACAAGACTTTTAGGCCCAACAATTTCTTCTTGGACTTGGATCTTCCGCTTCGAATTCTTTACACATATGACCTCACCCATTCAGTAAAAAGTGTGTAATGGCTTTTCTTTTCTAACAAAATTTTGATTTTCACAAAACCAAAATTTACCAAAAGAAAACAAAAATCTGCACTTGTTTTTCACAAAATCCGAAACTTATGTATATGAAATAAAAAATTCCCGCATTTGTAAAAACTGAAACTTTGGTAAAAAGTTTTCATACAACCTAAAATTTGTTAAAACAGAATTCTAGCACTTTGAGTTTCTAAAAGCCAACAATTTGTTGATAACAAAATTCCAGCACTTTGGTTTTCTAAAAACCAAAAAAAAAAATCCAAAACACCATAAGCAAAACCGAAACATTACCTCTTCATTTCTTCAATCCATGGCTTCTTCATCTTCATCATTTCATAAATTTGTACATTACAAACTCAAAGAAAACAGAAAAATGAAGCCAAGGAGGAAACATGATGATTATAGGCCACTCTTCTTATTACAAACCAAATGAAGAAAACTTACAATGTAACTTTATAAATTATGGACAACCAAAAGAGCAAAACATACAACATATATATTTCTATCACGTGAAAATATAGAGCATACAAAAATTTTCCAACCCATGTATCACATATAGGAACATACATCATGCATAAGAAAATTGGCTCTGATACTGATAGGATTGAATTATCTTATATTTTCTGATGTATTTCCATGTGATTTCAATCCTATTCTCCAGATAAATTACTGAATTTGTCTTCAATTTGTGTTGACTACTAGGTTGGAGATGATGATATATTTGAGACCAAAAAGAGAAGAGGTTCGAAGCAAATTGAAAAGAAATTGTAAAAAAAAAAGAGAAATGGATGTACTGTGTGACGCAGGCTTTAACGCTGCGTTATGCAGCGTATGTTGCATTTAATAAATGCAACATACGCAGCATTTAAGACACAAGTAGAAGGCGCAGCGCAGGAGCAAGGAGGGTTTTAAGGGTTGCAAAATTAAATTGTCATGTCAAGCAATAGTGCCAGTGCAGACATGAAGGATACAAATTAAAGGGGAGCACTAAATCAAAGCGTTGGGAGGCGTAACAGGAGGTGTAAGTGGAGAGTGGAGTGCAGCTTGGCTTGGCTGGGGAGAGCTACGGCTGGACTGCATGAACAATAGGAAAAACACACATTTTATTGTCCCATCCTAGCTATAGTAGACATAGGGAGAGAGCTTGTGCAGCATATGGGGATGACCTACGGTTGGAGCATGAAAATAGGGATGGAATGCTAGTTTCCCGATGCCAATTTAACAAAAATATCGACACCAAGTCACGATCAAGATATTTCTATCATTTTAAAGTTGTAATTTATTTTCAAATTGTTGTGTTGTTGGTATTGATTTGGATGGTTTCGGGATTAATGATTTTAATATGTTATTTTAATTGTTTTGATTTTGAACCTATTGCTAAAGCATTGATTGTATTTTTTAATTGCTTTTGATGTTTGTGAGTAGCATCTAACGATTTTTGATCATTAGGAACAACATAACTTAGGTTAGATAACCCAAACGTGTGAGGTTGCTGCCTATATTAATTGTTTTCCAACTCATAATGTGATTGCCAAGTTGAATCTAGAGATCGTATCCTAGGTTATTTGGTAGTTAGGTTTAATTAATGATCATATCTTGATTAAATACAATCTAAGGGAAAACCGAGATTTGTAAAGCGTTCTATTAGTCTCAGATCAATAGTCTGAAAAGAATTGTGAAGACTTTAGCATGAAGAAATATGTTTAATTGTGTTTAGGCCGAGATTGACCCTAGAACCGGACCTTACTTATACTCAACACTTTTCTCATTTTTGATTATTTATTTTAATTTATTTTCAATAGTTTACTTTTACTTTAATTTCTAAATTGTTGAAATCCAAAAAACCCATCCCATTTACTTTCCTTGCATCAATTAATTTTATTATGAAAATTAACCAAACATTCCTTGTTGATTCGATCCTGACTTACCATAACTACAAATTTTAGTGTGCTGAGTTAGGTAAATTTTGCAATGCACTCGACACACGTTGTCAAATTTTTGCGTCGTTGCCAAGGAGTGCGGTGTTTTACTTTTTTTTTTTATGATTTAATTGGTGTTTTGTATATATTTGTTCGTAAGTGATTTTTTTTCTGTTATTTTGTAATCTTTTCAATTTTTGTTTCGGGTTAAAAAAAACAAAACGATATGGAAGCAATTTCTTTTATAGCTCATATTCTCAATCTTATAACAATGTTTGGGCTGATTAACCTAATTTTTGTTATGGATGGGATAATCATCAGAATTACTTCCTTGATAGTTTGCAGGATGCACAACAATTCTCATACAGACCAGAAGCTTACTATCACAACTCCGGTCCATTTCTAGAAGAGTTGATGTTGCAATTGCAGGAGAATACTTTACAATTCTAGAAGGATGGAGGGAAATTTCCAAAAA
>JANZLX010000002.1:31934927-31947417 GCA_025531955.1 Erythroxylum orinocense
ACAATACATATACAAAAACACTCATTCAATTTTATTTAATATTTCTAAATTTCACTAAAAGATCGGGGTCCAACATTCTATAACTTGCTTGTTTTTATACATATTGAGACCATATTTGTTAAATTAGAAGCATTGATATGATAAAAGCACTTAGATTCAACATCTTGTTTAAGCCTATTTCTTTGATAAGTGCCACACCTTTAAATTTACCTGTAGGAAAAACCAAGTTGAACCTTAATCTTTTTCATTGATTAAACCAACATATTAACTGTTATCCTATTTTTCTTTGAAGAACTTTTTATTGTTTTGAACTTTGAAGGTTATTTACATTATTTACTTGTTTGAAATTCTTAAAAGGTCTAATATTTCTTGAATTGTGTTACTAGATGGTTAATTAATTTGATTGAAAATTTTAAAGAAAAGAAAAAAAAAGAGAAAATTGTGAATAAGTTTATGGTACCAATAGAGTTGCAATGAAAGGACCTATGTGTATTTGTAAGCAATTCTTGGAATGTAATGTGTAGCAAATTTCCTTCAATTTAACGATTTTTATTATCCCAATTGTACCATACCTAAGCCCTATTACAACTTTATGAAGACCTTTTGATTTTTGTTTCTAGTTTATACATAAGTAGTGGATATGTAATATTATTGCAAGCATATTGTAAGAGTTCTACTATGCATTGATTGAGATTTTTTGATACTTTTCACCCTAAACACTTGAATGCATTGAGTGAAATCTCATTGAGGGTGTAAAGATTATTGCTTTTAATTTCAATGAGAATATTAATGTGATTATTGCTAATATTGACTTAGAAAGTTAATTTTAGGATAATTTAATTCTACTTGTATGTTAATTTGATTCAATAGGATATGATGTTGCATAGTATGAATGGGCATATCAAAATCGATGAGAGATTGATGTGTAAGATTTATAATTTTGATTGGTTTGCTTAAGCACAGGAAAAAGTTTAAGTGTGAGGATGTTTGATTGACACATTATTGATCATATATATACCCATATTTGATGTATTTTTCTTAATATTTTATACTTTTATCATATATTTGGTACTTAATTCACTTTAAGGGTGTTTATAGGGTATAATTGCCTTCTTGGACTTAAAGGAGAAGAATTGGAAAGAAAATACCATATAAAACGAAGATTCAAAGCATTGAAGTGATCCATGCCTATGCAATAGGTCGTGCACTTCTCTCTGGCTGTGCAGATTCACAATTTATAGGCGCTTTAGCTATGCACGGTCTAATGCATGACCATACATCAACCTGTGCATCTCCCCAGAACCCTAAAATTTACTATAAAAGGATGTCTGTAGCCTCAGATGAAGAAAGTATACATTAGGAGGTGATTCCAGACGTGGAGGTCGTTCTCAAGGGGCGATTTTGCTTTAAAGAAGTGGAAAACACGAAGAAATTATCAAAAGATCCGTTGGAATGCAAGATCAAATCTCTACCTTACAAGAACATTCGATTGGATTAAAAGGGAGATTTATAATTACAAATCCTTTATTTTCTATTCGTTTTTTAGTTTATGTTTGATATAGTTTTCTATCATATGTAACTAAACATCTTGCTAGTGTTTACGCTAGATGAACCCTATGTTTATACTTTAACAATGTTTTGATTATTTTATTAAAGTAATTGGTTTGATTAATCTATTGCTATTTAATTACATGTTTAATATATGCTTTAATAGACCCAGGAATATTAAATCATAATCCAATTTCATGCGTAAAGATTGAAAAATTCTAGGTTTGAATAGATCTATAGTAATTGAAAGGAGTTGATTGCAACGCTAAAGATAAGATGATATAAATCTTCTGAATTAGAGCCAAACCTAATAGAGGGATTTACCAATTGGTAAAGCAACTTTATAAACTTAAACCTAAGTAATTTAGCTGAAAACCTTAGGATTTGTTGTTAATAGACTTAAAGTTAGGTATTATCATACCATAAAAATCTCCATGATCCAATAAATCAATAAAACAATTACATAATAAAAGTTTAATCAGTTAAGGTTTTTTTACGGAGATTTGAAACCTAGCTACTAATTTCCGATATCGATAATTTTCTAAGTAATTCCTTGTTTCCTGTGTTCAATGTTGTTACCTATTTCATTTTAAATTGTTTTTACTTTCTTTATTAAATCCAAAATCGATCCGCAGGCTAAATACTAGGAAAAAGAAATTACTAGTAATTATTATCTTTATGAGATCGACCCGTAATTGCCGATATTAACTACAGCTATGTCATATGTTTGCGATTATTACAATATTTACTAACTTAGAAAAAGTCAATCAGGAGACTTTAATCGAACTTGCATACATTGTAAGGTGAATATGGAGGATAAGGAACATCTATTTTTTCAGTGCAAATATTTTAAAACAATATGGAGTTAAGTAAAGTACAAGCTAGGGGACTATTGCCAAAATTATGAGTGGAGTGGGGTGTTGAACTAGATCTTAGCTAAAACCAAGCAACTTAAGCAAAATGCAAGGATCCTGAACATAGCTTATACCACCACCATTTTTATCACTTGGAAAGAGAGGAATTCCAAACATTATAAAGAAGAAGACTCTGAAAAGAATTACCAATTTAAAGCTAACCTCAATTGGATAAGGATGATTACGCTAGCTAAATCCGCACACAATCAACTTACTACTGATATGAAAATGAGATGAACATTTAGAATGAGCGATTTGTAACTTTTTGTTCCTGTTTTCGTTGATTCTCTCTTGTATCTTGAACTTCTCGTAACTTTGTAATAGTTTTGATATAGTTAATAAAGAATTCTCCTTTAATTCCGAGAAAAGAAAAGACTTGCAAGTACTGCTACCTGTTGTGTTAAATCCAATAACTGTTGAGCTGATTTTCCATTAAATCCTAATGTATATAGAAGCAAAAACAGGATTGACAGTGTTATGCAAACAGAAAAAAAGGCAATAAACATATAATAAAACCACATTACAACAATCAGTGTGTAGGAGTTGGACAGTCATGAACAAGAACACCTGGTGCAGTAGGACAGTGTGCCAAATCACAGTGATCATCGCTTGGAAGGCCCCACCAATCTGGACCGTAGATGTCTCTGGATTGGAGGCAAAAGAAAAGGACTATACCCATAAATGCAAGACCAGCATCTAATGCAGCTGATAAAATGTAAGTGTGTCTAGCCCACCATGCCTTGTACTTAGTGTAAACGTAATAGTTGAAAATGAAACCTACAAATGCCCAGCAAATGTAGTGTACAGGTTTTGCCGGAGGCAAAGCTCCGGTAGCTGCTAAGATGACGGGCACGTTAATAAGCTTGATCCATTTCTTCTGAGGGTATTTGCGTGCTAAAATCCACATTGGAAATGGAAGAAGGAAACCAACGAGGAAGAACCAATTCATCTGCCCGTACACACCCAGCTTTGAGAACATCCTACCTGGCCCTATAACTCCCCATATTATTGAAGCATTGTAAAATACATCATCACCAGGACACGTCCATGGACTCCCTTTTGGTAGCAAATCGGGATTACATATGTTCTTAATATTTGTCAGAAGAAACCATGCTGTGGCAAAGTAAGTAGATGAACCTACAATGGTTCCAACCAGCTGCAATAGCAAATTGTTCTTTTTCTCTTTAATTATTACTAGTATTATTCACATCCAAAGTTAATATTATGTGATTTGACAGCAATTACCTGTACAATGAACATTGATTTTGGTGGAATCTTCATATAGTGACCCAGTTTAAAGTCTGAAACAAACGAAAGGGCTTGTACCATACTGATATATCCGTAAGTCTTGAAGGTTACATTAGCAAGAGGTCTTCCGGGATATAAATAACCAATAATCAATTCTGTTATCACATTTAATCCCACTTGCTGCATGAAAAACAATTATCAACATAGAAAACAAAAAAAAAAAAGTTTTCTGAATAATAATAAATACTTACAACATTAGTTGTGGCTTGAATAATTCCAATGGGCAACGTGAAGAAAAGTGCAATCCCACAAGCCAGCAGAAGTCCCCACCATGGAAGCTGTAATTGTTTGTTAAAACCTTCCACAGCAAGAAGTGAAAGGGCAATACTTACAATCAAGATAGAGGCAAACCACCATTCAGGGACTCTTTCATAGTTCTTCTTCATTATTCTAGTGTGCACATCCTTGAAGTTTTCTTTCATCCCACCCTTAGCCTTACTCCACATTCTCAAAATTGATCTATCAATTTTTTTTTATTTTAAAAAAGGTAATATAAAATCTCACAGAGTTGTCAGAAAAAAAATAATTAAAAAAATTAGATTAGTTATATATATAGGGAAAACAAAAAAGTCCTTACTTTCCCTCGAAGAGTGCGACATGTGAAATAGTAGCAGCCAAATTAGCAAAATTGAAGCCGTAGACAACAGCAAATAATACACTAAGATAGAGCTTGCTATAGTTGTTGTATTCCTTTAGATTGATGTCGAAGGAAACAGGATCTAAGATGCGTGTGACATTGTATGGATGACCAGTGGAATCAAAAGTATGGGATGACAAGATGGGGAATTTCTTGGCGTCGTAAGTGTTGGTCCAGTAAAGAATAGGGGTAATAATGTAGACAAGCAAGAAGAATCCGATCATAATGTTGGCAATGGTGTGGAAAGGGTTAGCTAGAGGCGATCCCAAAAAGGAGGCCACTGTGGCCCAGTCAAAGCCGAAAGAACCGATCCCCAGCCCGTTTAGCCCCGAGCCTATCTGTTGAGCTGTTATTGATTCCTTCCAGATCAAGCAAGCCACTGATATCACTGATAATGAAGGGAAAAGGTAGCCTGGAATCGTGTAGTAGGCAAAGCTTGATATGAATACTATGCTGAAAAACTGCAGTCTGGTAAGTCCTCCCTTTCTCCTTTTCTCTTCCTCGTGCAATGTCCTGTAAAATCCCACATGGAGGCATACATGCATTATTTTTTATTTTCATCAACTCAATTAAATAATCAAGACACTTGATGAACCCTTTCTTTTCTTTTTCCAATAATCACCTAAAGAGCGAGACTTGGACTAAATTTGAAGGCCACCACATATACGGGGAGTCCACAAGAATTTTTCTGAAGATGCCAGCCCATCCATATCCAAGCAGCTGATGAGATTATACCATACAACACAAGAATCAATCACAAAAGCAAATCTTCTATAGTAAGTAACCCACCACTCTATATGTAGATATAGATATATACCTGCGTTGTCTGCACCATCAACATTGCTGCCCCTGGATTCAAATGCCTCTGATAAAATGCCTTCACAGCTGTAATAATGTTAACTGCATACACTCCTCCTGAGCCACAGCTAGCGAATATCGTAATCAACACATGTTCTTTAAGAGTGAATGGGCCTGGATTTAGTGAAAATGACCATTTGGTGAACGGGACATGGATTTTCTTAGTTGGCAGTAATGCAGCCATCAACTTTCCAAGCGGAAGGCTCACAATCTGTGCAGCAACTGAACTAATAGATAACTGATTTTGTCGATACCCAAAGAACTGATTCGTAAAAGCAAGAAGCACACATGCAATGATCCCCAGAACCCATGTTCGAAAAGTCAAGGCTGGTTGTGCTGGATCATCGGTGATTGGAACTGTTAGTCTTACTTGCTCGATTGGATTGTCATCTACTTCTTCTTCATTCCCTGAACCCAAAATGCCAAACAACTTTCTCTATAAAATGTCATATAAAAGTAAAACACATCACGAGAATACACACAGAGATGGCTTACCTGCGAGCTCGACGTTGATGCTGGAAGGGGACATAGTTTTCACTTCCCTATGCTCTTTCCGTCTGTCAGATTCAAAATGTTTAAGATATATATAACAATCTTACAGTTTTGGTTTGGATTTCTCAAAAAAAATCTTACAGGTTTGGTTATTTGACAGCTAGCACATAGGTATTCCCACCAAAATAGGCTGTATTAGCCAAAGAATCTTATGTTTACCTCTAATTGCTACAACAAATGCATCAAGTCAAGAAACCACAATTGGTTGCCTACTCCATTTATGGATGTTCTTATTATAGTCTGCATTAATATTTCAGTGCTTATATTTAGCAGACTATGGCAAGAACGTATGTATCTTCTTTTTTCTGAAAATTCTTTCCGTTTCTGATTAATATCTACCTTCGTAAGGGATAGCATTAAATATTCCCACCCAACTATTGCCAAAGATAGTATACATTTCCAATAAAACTTTGTACAAGTACCTTCCGTTTCTGAATAATATCCACCTCCATGAAGACAGCAGTAAATACCCACGCGTACTTTTGGAGAAAATTCAATTATTGAGGACTGTGCTAGTTTTGACTATTTGTATGCCAGCTCTGAAATTCTTATATGAAATTTGCTTTAAGGGTCGCAAAAATGTTATCATCTTATCGCATTGATGTGGTTTAACAATTAAGAACTTTTAAAAATTGGTTTCTTTTACTTTCCGATTGATTTCACAGTGCAGATAATGCTGATCTTGGTCAATGGTGTCAACCTGGTGGATCACCAATTGTACAATCTCCGAGGAAGCTTTAATATGTTAATGGAAAGCAGAATATTCTCCGAGGATCACATTTTCAACAATTTAATCTACACAACACGTGACTTTAGCACTGAAAGAGCAAGATTATGAAGTGGAGATTGGGAAGGAAACAAAAACAACAGTGCATGAACCACAAAGCACTACGAAGATCCTTAAATAACCTATCTCTTATCTTAATTTTTATGCATCAACTACATAGCTGGTGTAACAAATAGGCTCAGAGACCCATTTATTGCACGCATGATATACAGAATGACAAAGCACCACTCTTCCAACATTTCATGTGATCATTATCAAAGTTGACGCCCCTTGATGGCTTCAATTTTTAAAGTAAGGCGTATACAAAATCTGTAATTTTTATTATTTTCTCAATATTAACCAAACGTTAAATATTTATGATTTTATTAATATTGGCTTGAAATTTGTCCCACAAGTATTAAGTATATCAAATATAAGATCTCTTTAATTATTCTTTATATTAAAATTAACAACCTACCCTACCTTTTATAAATCTAAACCTAACTTCTCCTAAAAGTAAGATCTCTAACTCTCTATCTAATTATCCATATTAATCTAAACCTAACTTCTCGTAAATAAATCTCTATCTAACTATTTTTTATAAATCTAAACCTAACTTCTCCTGAAAGTAAGATCTCTAACTCTCTATCTAATTATCCATAGAATGTCGCAAATGATAGAGCTTGAGATTGCACTACTCAAGAGATGTGCAGGCAGCTGGTGAGTCTACTACCTACCGAGACCGAGTTGAAGAAAAACAGTTCAACTTACTGACCAAACCATTACTTTGCCCTTATTCAATTTATGCTTTTGTGATGTGAGAAGAAAGTTAAATTCATAGTCGAGGATATTGAAATAGTCTTTGGTTTAATTTTGAACTTGCTTTTTTTTTTTAACTTTCATTTTCAATAATAAAGATCTATTTAGTAATACAAATAAACTAATCGTTGTCCCATTCCATTTATTACCCTTCAAATCTTAAGAAAATTCTCAAATTAATAAATCCATTAATCCAGTGAAAATCAACCCAGACCTCTGTGTATAGGAAGGAGAGTTTCGGGTGAGTGCGTTATCTAGAATCGTAGCAACACTATGGGTGAGTGTCCACTGCCTAGTGTTGCAATGATAGAAGAGGATTGTGATTGCTCCTTCCGTAAATATGTTTGCCTGCGTTTGTTTGTAGTTTATTTTTGGTTTAAGTTCATCATAAAATCAATATTTTTTGTATTCTAAGTTTGCGTTTGTTTGTAGTTTATTTTTGGTTTGAGTTCATCATAAAATCAATATTTTTTGTATTCTAAGTGATTGTCTAGACACTTAGTTTTTATTTGTTTGTAATTTTTTGGTTTAATTTGATCATGAAATCAATAACTTTTCTTATTCAAGTTGTCTAATAACTTGAAGATAAGAGATGGTTATGGTCCTCCTTGACTAAACATTTAGGTTTTGTTTATTTGAAGATAATTTTTAGTTTAATTTCATTATGGTTCAGTCGGATTTTGCTGGGGCGGAACATCGTGGGTTTGGATCCATAATTCTGTATGACTTTAGCTGATGAACACCTGCAAAACAGATAATAGCTCGCTGAGGGTTAGTTCCCGGAAGGCCCCTCCGACGCTCAAGTTAGTATTGTGAGAGAGATTTGGTTGCTAAGAACAGAGAGGGAACTAGGGTTGTAATCTTATACCTGTATTACGGTAGAGTTGTACCTTATATACCCGGGATTACCATTAGGTTTAGGTCTTTACGTAGATCATCGTGTTTACATGGGAGTCTAATACCTGATGGGTCGGATGGGCCGTGATCGTTTGAAGATGAGTTCTAGACCTAGCACAACTGACCCAACCACGTTATAATGAAATCAACTATTTTGTACTGTTAAGTGTTCGATATTGTAGCGATAGCAGAGGGTTCTGTTCCCTCGTTATAAAATAGTTTGGGTTTTACTTTTCTGAAGTGGATTTTTGGTTTAAGCTCTTTACGAAATGATCATCTTTGTCTTGTTTTCTCATTGAACAAATCGTTTCCAAACTTTCATAATCAAAATAAAGAATGGGTGGTCCTGCCACGTCAGATTGTCAGTTTACAGGGTAAGTGGCTAAATCAATTAAGTTGTACATGCATTGTAGTGTTTTTGAGCATTTTAATAATTGAGGGAAGAGATTAGTGATAGGACATAAAGAGTTACTATAGCATATGGGTGGCTATGTTGGGCCACAAATTGAGTAGCAAATGTTCCTGCACACATTTTGATCTTCTAGTGTTTGGTTTGATTTTTTTTGCATAATTTGGCTATAATTAATTTAGTCAATATCACCTAATGTTGTTAGATAGAGTTTCTAAAGAAATTGTTGTTAGTGTTAGTTTATGCACTTGCAGCCAATCAATTGGATATAAATTCATGTATAACATTATTTTGAATTAATGAAAAGGCTTTATTTATTTTTATGTATTAATTTAATTAATATTTTTATGTTTTAATAATAAAGATAAAATCCTTTGAATAATTACTGTATAATTGAAATTATGATGTGATCATAATTATAAGATTCAATTTACACTTATATGTTATTCCTAAATGTTCCTATTTGTAGTTTCATCAAGATTAAATATTGTTGAAACGGTAAAACTAGCACACATTATGCTTCTTTCTTATGAAGAAAGTAACTGATCTCATAAATTAAAGTTTAGAGATATTTAAACTTGGTGATTATTAGAGAATAAGCCACTGAACTGACCTGATTATGAGAATTTCAGATGGAATATTACTTATGTGTCTATGGATTATCTAATAATGATGGTTGTATAATTGATCCTCATACTTGAGATTACCAAGGTATCTAATGTGGGAATTACTGTATTTTGATGCTATTTATAAATTGTCCTAGTATTTGGCACTCTAAAGTAATTAGAGAGAATATTCTACTATTCTTGATTAGTAATGATTTATGGGATTCTCTAGCCAAAGTGAATTGATATTTGAAAAAGAGTTTTCAAATTTCAATTATAAATCAATTACTAATTAGAAGGAATAAACATGATTGGATGATAAGAGTAGAAACTATATCCATATTCTATCCAATTAGAATATTAAATAACGAAAGGATTAAATGATACATTATAGCCATGCATGGACAAGTTAAGTCAATCACTTTGACATTCCTGATATTAAGATAATCAAGACATGTTGTTAGACGTCAATCATAATTTATGATTATGAATTATTTAATTGGCGAATTAAAGATAAATTAAAAAGAAGTTTTAATTTATCTTATTCTAATTGTGAATTAGAATTATAATTTATAATCATTGCCAATTTATTAGGAACCTAATGGGTTACACATCAAAGAGCAATTTGTGAAAGAAAAATTAATTTAATTAAGTTGGACTTAATTAAAAACTTTGAGAAATTTTGGGGACCAAATATGAGATATTTGATTTTATTAAAATTAAATTAAATATAATTAGAATTTGATTTTAATTATAAATAAAGAGATTTAATTTTAATAAAAGACTCTTATGATTTTTCTATTTAAAGGGAAGACCTTTTTGGAAGCTAGCACTTTTGTCTTCTTCCTCTCAAATCAGCTTGAGAATTGCTCTGTGAATACCATCAGAGGTTGGACACTTGAACAGCTCGTGATTGATCAATCGAAAAAAGTTTCAAAGATTTTTCAACAGAAAAGCAAACAAGGTACCATTTCTAAATCGATTTATATTTTGCTCAAGTTTATTCAATTATCGGGATCCACTTGAAATCTATAAAATTTTTGTTTTCCACTGCGCCTATGATTTGATCACTGTCGGATTCCAACAACTAGAATGTTTCTAATTAGCAATGTCTTCGAATTATAATTTGTTACGTACTTTGTACATATTTTGTTATATACATTTTCCTTTTGGAACCTACTTATATACTTCGTTACACGTATTGGTCCTTTTAGGACTAAAATTCAAAATGAACCTTTCCTTATGGATTTAACTCATTTCTATCAAGTGTTTGATGGTTAGTGTTTTGTTCAAACTTCCTATAGGAAATCACACTATCATAGGCATGCTAATACACCAATTCTCCTCTATAATGATTACATGCTAAGATAGATCAAAAGGACTTTGTTTTGGGTTGCAATATGGTTAGTTAAAGTGGGTCAAAAAAGTTTTAGAGGTTTATCACAAGCATTTATAAACTACTAAGTGTACAAAGGGATGACAAAGATAAATTTCTGAGACATGCAAATGGATATGACTACTACTCTGCACTTATTGATGCTACTGCATGTTATTCCTTTTTCTTTTCTTTATTTTTTCTCTTTTTTTCATTTGATTTTGTTCTTTTCTTCTTTTTTTGTATAATAAAGAAACAATGAATAGAAAAAAGCAACTATATGCAATGTGTTGTAAGAGTAGAAGTACTAAAATATGCTCAAAGTATCTCAAAAAGGAAAAACATGTTGTAGCCAAAAGATTCAAAACTAAAGTATCACTTAGCACTCTATTAACTTGTGATTGGGCAAGCTAATGGGGTTTGTGAGCTTTCAAATGGGGTGATTTCAAGAAAAAAAAGGTTAAAGGCTTAATAAGGCTAGCAAGGGATAAAAAAAAGGGTAGGTAATTTAAGCCAAAGGTTAAAGCAAAAAGGGCTTTAATCATTTCTATCTAGCATGCATCCAATAAATTTTAACCAATTCAAAGCAAGTTCTTAAGGTAATTACCTAAGAAAGCATCACACAAACAAGGAAATGAAGTGAGAATAGAATGGAGTCATAAAGGCTCATTTGCACAAATAGGCTTAAACGAAAATCTATTATGCTTCTTTACACTACCTCATTGTTCAAGTGTCAAGTTCTGAATCAGCTTATACAAACAACTACTTTTATCACTCCAAATGGTTCACTCTCCAGTCAAGTAGCCTAATTTGAGTTCACGCATGCATTTAATCTCATTCTAACTAGCATGATAGAATTTCATGGCAACACATTCATCACAAAGATTTGAATGTAAAGGAAATGACACACCTAATACTAACAACCTAAAATGCATCCTAAATGACATGTAAAAATGCATACATAAATGCAAAGACTACCTCCCCACACTTGAACAAAACATTATCCTCGATGCGAGAAGGAGACAAATAAACAAAAAAAATGTAACATCCCGTTCCCATACTAGGGGTTAGAACTCTGGACTTATGATATTGAGAAAATTGAGAAAATATTAATGAGAGTTTAGAAAAGTACATTTCATGCTCATGGATAATGTCAGCATCCACATATGCGAATTTGATTATTGCACACATTAAAATAATTGTTCATGCACTCAATTGACATGTTTCGGGTATAAATGGTCGTTTTAATGTGAATATGATGCGAATTATATTTTTCTGTTTTAAAATTTGAGTGGAAATGTATAAGTAGTGAATTAGAATTTTTGGAGAAAATTTGGAAATTTTCTGAAATATAAAGGTATTTTTGGACTAGGAAAAAAAATGCCAAGTGGTAGAATAATTGATTAATAGTAGTAGAATAAGGGGTCAAATGGTAATAGAAATTGTTATAAAGGACTTTGGGATTTAATTACATGTGTCATTGAAAATTTAGAGACAATTGGAGTAGAAATTGGAGACAAAATGAACTAGTTATTAAAAGATCAAGAAGGGACCATGAGAGAGTGACATGTGACAAGTGTCACGTGCCACACCACTAGCTAAGTCACGTTTTAATTAAGTGAAAGACCACACCACTTGGTCTTTCACTTGGTAAAAACAATACCCACCTCATTTTGCTCAACTTCTACACTTGTTCTTCATCTTCTTCATTTCTTCTTCATCCCTACGACACTCACTCTCTCCCACTTTCATCAATGTTAAATCTTGCTCTCATTTTTCACTTGCCACTTCATTTTCTTTGT
>JANZLX010000002.1:31958819-31976741 GCA_025531955.1 Erythroxylum orinocense
TTCCATACTTTACATCAATGGAAAGATCAAGACATAATCTAAAACTTTCATGAAGACCCTAAGAGCAATTTCTAACTTTTTGAGGGTCAAAAAGTCACTCAAATTTTGGTCCTCAAAAATCAATTCTAAACAACATCAAAACTTCAATCGATTATACCTTCTAGCTCCGATATCGAAAAATTTCACACTTTATGGCGATAAAAAGCTGGGAATATAAGCTACAACTTTCATGTAGACCACTTACTCCAATTCAAACTACATCAGTACAGCGATTGGCCTCAAAGCACAGTACACCTAAATGTACACTTATGGACATTTTAACAAAACAATGCAAAATAAGACTTAAATTTGACTGATCATAACTTTCATTCCCGATATCAAAAAATATCAAACTTTATGGAGATAGAAAGCTCTCAACAGAAGCTACAAGTTTCATGAAGATCATATTCTCAAATTCTGCCTAAATCAAAAAGTCAATTCTCTACTCCAAAAAGTCAAACTTTCTTAATTCAACAAATTCTCACACTTTTTCTCTTTATTTCTTAATTTTCAATTTCCATTTCAATCAACTCATTCATTTTACTCTCATAGCTCATACAAATCTACTCAAATATCAAAGCCATCAAAACTAATCAATTCTTTTCTCATTAATTTTCTTAACGCACAAATACATCTATAACACAATTTATATACAAAAACACTCATTAAATTTCATTTAATATCTCTAAATTTTCACTTAAAGATTGGGGTCCAACATATTTGAAGAGCATAAAAGAGCATGCTGAGCATTTGAGAGTCATTTTTCAGATTATGAGAGAGAAACAATTGTATGTCAAATTCAGTAAGTGTGAATTTTGGCTAGATTAGGTTGTGTTTTTGGGGCATATAGTGACTGGAGATGGCATATAGGTAGACCTGAAGAAGATTGAGGCAGTGATTAATTGGGAAGCTCCGAGGAATGTGTCAAAGATTTGAAGCTTCCTAGGATTGGCCGGGTATTATCGGAGATTTGGTGAGGGCTTTTCTTTGATCTCGACCCCTCTGACAAAGCTTCTGAGGAAGAATGTAGTGTTCAGATGGAATGAGGAGTGTCAGAAGAGCTTTGAGGAGCTGAAACATCGGTTAACTACTGCACCGGTGTTGACTATTCCATCGAGGACTGGAGGATATATGGTGTACAGTGATGCATCGCATCAAGGTTTGGGATGTGTACTGATGCAGCATGGCAAGATGATCGCCTATGCATCGAGAAAATTAAGGTCTCACGAGATCAATTATTCGGTACATAATTTAGAGCTAGTTGTAGTTGTCTTTGCTTTAAAGATTTGAAGACATTGTTTGTATGGGGAGACTTTCCTGATTTATACAAATCATAAGAGCTTGAAGTATCTATTGAGTCAGAAGGAGTTAAACTTGAGGCAGAAAAGATGGATTGAGCTATTGAAAGATTACGACTGTACTATTGAGTACCACCCGGGGAAAGCTAATGTGGTGGCAGATGCTTTAAGTAGGAAGTCCAATATCAGTATAGCTCAGATTCAGTTATCTAGGCTACCAAATCTGATACAGTTGAGAGCTTTAAATGTGGAGCTGAACCTAAAGCAAGTTGAGGCACTGATTGCAACATTAAAGTTGAGACCAATGCTACATGACAGAATCAAAAGAGTACATGGCAAAGATCCTAATATAGTGAAGCTTATTGAGAAAGTGAAAATGAATCTAGATTCCAAGTTTGAGTTGAGGGATGAGACGTTGTGGTTGAGACAGAGGTTGTGTGTACCTAATGTGGATGATTTAAGGAAGGAGATTCTTGAGGAAGCTCGTATGGCCACCTATGTTATGCATCCTAGTACTACTAAGATTTATAATAGATTGAAGCAACATTTCTGGTGGCCTAGAGTGAGGAAGCAAGTAGCTGAGTATGTGTCCAGATGTATGACGTGCCAGCAAGTGAAGGCGGAGCACCAGGCTCCAGTAGGGAAGTTGCATTCGTTTCCCATTCTAAAGTGGAAATGGGAACGAATTACTATAGACTTCATGATGGGTTTGCCAAAGACTCCGAGGCAGCATGATGCTATATGGGTCATAATAGACAGGTTGACTAAGTCGACCCATTTCTTACCAGTGGGAGAAAATAACTCACTGGATCAGTTGGCTCAGAAATGTGTGGATGAGGTGGTGAGATTGTATGGGGTTCCAGTATCCATAGTATCGGACAGGGATCCTAGATTTACTTCTAGGTTTTGGAGGAGTTTGCAGTCTGCTATGGGAACTAAGTTGAACTTCAGTACAACATTTCATCCTTAGTCAAATAAGACAATGAACAATAAATTCGTCTTACTTTTGTTCCAAAACGTCTCCACTTGAAAAGATCATAACTTTTGACTCCAATGTCCAAATTTTTCATATAATATACCGTTGGAAAGATAAAAGAAAGATGTATAACTTTCCAGAAGGCAATGTTGCTCAAATATACTTATGTCAATCCCAAATTTTCCCCTATGGTCTAAAGACAAATGTTTCATTCATACACCAACACTGCACCCAGTTCTTCATTTCATGACAAATTTTGAGACTCTTAGAGCCCAAATTGAAATTCGATGTCTGCAAGAGTGAAATCAAGAATCATCTTGTTTGGATGACTAGAGAAAACGTTGTGGCTAAAAGACTGAAGCATACTCAGTCAACATTTTCCAGATCACTACCAATCTTATTTCTAAATCTTTTGTTATCATAACTCATACCAAGATCACTCTTTCTACTCCTAATACTCCTCATTTTCGATAAAATCATTTAATACCATTTATACCCAAAAGTTTTGAATGAATGCATGTACCACTTTTTATGTGAAATCATTCCGTATTTATGTGCATATATGCTAACATGATGCATGAGCAAGAAAATGCAATGTCTTAATTTCTCTTTGAGCTCACAAATACTTAAAGTTTGGGTCCTAAACCTTGATATGGGGATGGGATGTTACACAACCTGTTTTGAATCTCCTCTCAGTTAGCGTCCATTTCTTGGTGACAATTTGTGGTTTCCATGGATAAGACAACTTAATCACAACCTTATCCATTTCCATTATTAGCCCAAGTCTCACTATGGATAAGGTTTCAAGTAGTTTAGCATTCCTTCTCCTTTCCACACAAATTTTTGCATAACCAATTCTCTCAATGCTAGATGTTTGTGCATCAATGCATAATGGTTTCCCAAGGAGCTTGATATAAAACTTAATCCTTCAACCATCCATAACTCCAATAGAAGATTATGGAAATGTATCCAGATAGGAAATACCTCTATATTTTCTCTATTATCCTCAATTCTAGGTTTTCATTTTTGTACAAACATTGATTATCCACCAATATGTCATGGACCCATTTCCAATATTTCATCTAAGCTACTGTCAAGAGCAAATTAAAATAACATTGTGCCATCATCCATCATCAATGTTTTCTCCAATTCCCTCATACCTTACTTCAAATTAGCCTAAGCCTGATTGTTAGGAAACACAGGCCTTTTGTTTAAAAAAGAAATGACTAGGGTCGCTGAACAGGCTCATTCTCCAACTTTCAATAGTTCCAAAAGAGGACACACAATCCCATCTTTAATCACTTTTTGATATGTTTCATCTGAATTTTGGATCTATTGATCTGAATCTTCTTATTCCAAGCACCAGCCTTCATCTTGTTAGGAAAAGATTGGCTTGAAGGATCAGCTCCAGTTGTGGTCTCATGGGACAAAACAAACAACTCATCAGAATATAAATTTTCCTATTCTCGAAGCTCCTTGTGGTCCTTGTTGGCCAGTGACAGGCCATCCATGGAGGAAGAGAAGCTACCATCGACCGTCAAAAGCTCACCAAGGATGGGAAATTATTTCCAAAATTTTTTATCATAAAAATACTTTTCATAAGGCAAACTATAATGTATTATTTTATACTTCAAAATGCATTTGACAAATAAGAACGAATTCAATTTCGATAACATTTTATAAATTGCTCATATTGTAACTAGTTTTCTATTCTCTATGTTACAACATCATTGTTCAATAATGTCAGTTATTTTTATTTTGCATTAATGATGTTCAATTAGCTTTCGTAAATGGAATAGGATTTGATTAGGTGGATGTTCCTAGTTTTTATTTTTTTATAAAGGAAAGAACAATTTGTTCTTGTTGATTTTTGTTGAGATGATATCATGACTCATAATGTAAAGGATAAATAGTTTTATGAAAGGAGTTCTTAAGATAACTGTATCATATATATTTTTTATATTTACAAAGGAAGTTTTGTTATAAAATTTTACTTTGGCAAACATAGGCATCATTTTGTTTATCTTATGTTTTGAGTTGTTGGCAGCTTTGAGTCTCTCTTGGGTTTGCAATAGTTTTGTACATATTATTCCTTGCTTAATCCAATTTAAATTGACTGATGTGTCAAATAATGCTATATTGTCTATACTAAAGTCTTAGGTTATCCTAATAAAATACTTTTAGGAGGTAATTTGGTGAAGAATGAAAAAAAATCTTTGGGAAATTTTTGGGAGTTATTGAGTTGAACTATTTCATTGATTTATTCACCTAACTCACATTCTTGTCTTTTGATCTATTGAAGCAAATTTCTAATGGTTTCACTGTCTTCTTTTTCTTTTTGTTTGAGGATTTTTAGCTCTTATTTTATCACTATGATTTCTTGTTATAAGCTAGAAAGGGTGGGTTTTGAACATTTTCTTTTCTTTTCTTTATACAAGATGTTACTGAAATTGTACTTATTAGAGGATATTTGAAGGTAGGATTTGACTAGAGGTTTCAAAGGATTGTTGAAGTTTTTGCGAATATTCCTTTTGTAATTGGGGCTCATGTATGTGGTTTATTACTTTTAAAAGGAATTTTTGGTCTTTGGTTAGCACATTACCTTATTTTTCTAAAATTGATTGTTTATTTTCTAACATTTTATGACTACTTATTAAGCTATCAATTTCAAGTCCAAAGGCTTCATTTTTAAAGTCTGGACCAGAATAATGTTTATAGGAATCACTATTAATAGTCGATAGGGCTTGGATTTATCTAACGTTTCCTAATATAAAACAGAGTTCCAAAGTTTTATATTGATTTTATAGTACCTAGCTATATGGCCTTTTTATTGCACCTATAAAGTATTATGTTTTTAAATTTTGATGTTGAAGGAAAGTTTTAGGGCTTATTCATATACTTCCTATTAGGCTTAGGCTTTTTGTAGAATTTCCAATGTTTTTTGTATGGAAATTTTTTTTAATTTTTTTTTATATTAGGCTTTATTATAGTCTTCACAAGGTTTCTTTCTTTTGTTTTGGGAGATATCAAATTGTTAACAGAATGTTCCTAACTCTTTTTAGGTCTTGAGCATTTCATATTTCAATTTCTTTTAGAGATTAATGTATTGGAAAGTTTTAAACCTTCTCATTGGGTATGACTAATAAGCTCACCGAAGTTAGTATGTCATAAGGGACCTGGTCATTATAGATTTCTCTCATGTTTTTCTCACTTTTTCACCTAATAGAGGAGGTAATCTTGCTAACAACTTCTCATTATAAAAGGGATTATTTGAATCTTCACTAAACATTACTCTAGTTAAGAATGTGCCTTTATACCATTTGAAATCAAAACATTTTTTGCACTTAAGACAATAATTAAATGTTTTTATCTTTCAAGTGTGAGGAGTCTCTTACAAAATATAGAGAGATCGCTACGATTAATTTTGGGACTTCATCTTAAATGGGATTACTATTTTCATTCAAAATTGTCTTACCTTCTTCATTCATCCTAATAACTTTAAGGATATCTAATCTTTAGGATTCAATTTGGTGGTATTCCCATCAACCTTTCAACTGTCCAAAAAATTTGGCTATTGAAAGCCTAGCAATTACACGGTAAGAAGTTCCTAATAGGTTTTATAAGCGTTAGCTGCCTTTATTATTTATTGAAGCACATTCAAAATGTTGTATTAAGACATTCCATCGATATTCCATTCATAGATAGAAGAAGCATTATACCTAGTATGTTGTAAGACGTTATGTTTTTTTCTCACTGTTTATTTTAAAGGCAATGAGAAAGTTTTTCAATGAGGTTTTTGTTGCCAATGGAGCTCGTTAACTATTAAAGAACGAGGTTAGAGGCTTCCAGATTCAAACTTGGTTTCTTTTTCAATCATGTTCATTTATTGGGAGCTATTAACCTTGATCTTAGTTTGACTCCTAGTTTATATGGTGTTCAAAGTTTGGGATGTTGAGGATTTTGGGGAATCAAAAACTATGTTCTCGATAGTTCTATTCAATTAAATTTAGATAACATTGAGGAATTCTTCATTGTTATTTTTCCTAAGTTGGTTCAAATTGTTGTTAGCCATTTTGTAAGGTTTGAAGATAGGTTTTTGATTGACTCTATTTTGGTTATTACTATGGGATTTTCTAGGCTTTTCTCTATTATAGACAATTGTCCTCTTAAAGAATGCAAATAAGTGTTGGTGTAATTATTCTGACACATAATGTTTTTGATGTCTTTAGGGTTCACATTTTCACTTTCGTTTTTTATTTTTAAAAGCGATAATAATGTTTTGTTTGTAAAGAATCATAATTTCACATAAGGGAGGGTTTTTTTACTGCAATTTCTCTCCTGTTGCAGTTTCCTACACCTTTGTTTTAGTATTGTTGTTAATGGCTCTAAAAGGAACTCTATGTTGTTTTCCTAGGCGTAAATTTCATACCAATAAAAATGAAAAATGACATGTATGTATACATTATGGTTATTAACAAACTCATAATACTTTTCTTGAATTTATTTCGGTGTTGTAAGAAGTTGTTAAAAAACCATGTTCTTTTCTCTTTGTTTTCTAAAGAGTAAAAATCATCATGCGAATAATGAAGACAACTTACTAGAAGACCAAGATCATCCACTTAGAATTCAGAAAATAATAAAGAATACAAACTAGAAGCCCTAAAATTAATTTGATCAATTTATTGTTATGAGAGCCAAAAACATTATAGAATATGATGTTAAAGTGATGTAATATTAATACTATTTATACAAGGCACAAAGCTTGTGTAAAGGAGATATATATGACTTTTGTAAAGGAGAAATCAATTGGAAGAAGTGTAAAGACAAAAAATGGACATAAAGAGCCTATATAAAGATCAAGTTCAAAACAAAGGAAGCAAGCTTTCTTCTTTAAGTTCTTCCTCCATTTTCTTATTCCTCTGAAGCTTGGAAACAAGCTTGGACATCTCCCTTTCCTTTTCATAGCCTTAACTAGTTCCTAAAGCCCCCCAAAACCAAAACCAAAACTAAAACTTAAAGCCAAAGCTTCGATAACAACACCTATTTCAACCAACACCTAAAGTGAACCACAAAAGCCTTGTATTTTAACCCCTTTTCTTTTTTCTTTTTGTCCCAAAACCCTTAAATCTTTGTAATGTTTTACGTTTAAACAATATTTGAAGATTAATGTGGGCTATTATCTAATTTGACATTTTTCTCTTTATTAACCTTTATTTATGCATAACTTGTAGTGGTCTAGCTCTATAGCCCATCAAGATTTATATTTCTTTAATATTTGATATTTTCATATTGCATCTTCTATTGGTTGTCTCTATTGCCTATCAAGGTATGATATTGTTTATTTGTTCTAATATTTGCATTTATATTTGTGTTGAATATTGTTTATATTTGCTTTATAATATTTGTTAATATTTCTTTTAATGGTTTGTTCTCGTTAGCTCAATATTTAACAAAGCAACTCATAAAAAATTATGTGAAGAACTTTCTAGGCTAGAAGACCAACACTTAAAACTTTAGAATTGGTTAACAACAATAACATCAACTTTTTATATTCAAACCAACCTAGGAATAAAATTAGAACCAATATAATCTTAAGTAGAGTTATAAAAAGGTTTTGAATAGAAAAAAGACAAATTAGAGATCTTAAGTAGGCCTTAAAGATCTACTTATAATTTATCCAATTTAAGCTTTGACTTCTTTGCTTATGTAAGTCTTTCCTTTTAATCAAGTAAGCCTTTGATTCTAATTTAGGTGAGATCCTTTAAAAATTTAAGGTTTATCCTTAATTATCGTTATAGCCTTTTAAAAATTTCCCTTGTTTATTGCTTAGTTGATCCTTGCACTTCCCCATTGGTATTAGAGCCAAGTTTCTTGGAGAGGGTAAGAATTTAGTATTAAGTGTATTGATTTAGGTTTATTAACTTTTTTTTCACTAAGGATAGGTGGTCCTTGTAGTTTAAGCCCAGGAGAGGCATGTAAGTCCATTGGTTTAGCCTATTTATAACCGAGAGAGTTGATATAATTAGATAAATGGATTTCTTTTTAAGATCTAAATCTATCTCTAATGCATCCACCTCTAGTATCATTGATCAGAAAGTGAACAATTATGAGATAATAATAGAAGCATTTGAAAAATCTATGGGAAACTAGGAGATTCCTAAAGTGCAAAAGGATCAAATCAATCTACCAGGTAAAAAAAATTTGCATTATGATTTTTACTATATAGAAAACAAAGAAAAAATGTTATGGTTTTTCAAAAACTTCTTATAGCAACATAAAAAAAAGGAAAAGTATTATGAGTTTGTTAGTAACCATCAAGTGCACATCTTATTTTTTGCTTCGTTTGGAATTTATGCCTAGGAAAACAATATAGGGTATCCTTTTAGAGCCATTAACAACAATATCAATACAAAGGTGTGGGAAATTGCAATGGGAGAGAAAATGTAATAAAAAAGCCCTTCAATTCTATAACATTAGGAGTCCTTATAATAAAACATTGTGATACTATCCTCTTTAAAAATAAAAAATGAAAGTGAAATATAAACCCCAAAGAAATAAAAAATATTGTATGTCAGAATAATTACACCAACACTTATTTTCATTCTCTAAGGGGACAATTGTCTAGAGTAGAGAGTAGCCTAGAAAATATCATAGTGATAACCAAAACAGACCCGGTCAAAATCCCCATCTTTAAGCCTTATACAGTGTTCAACTATAATTTGAACCAATTTAGGAAAAAAAATAATGAAGAATTCCTCAATTTCATCCAAAGCCAATTGAATAGGATTAATGAGAACATAGCTTTTGATTCCCCAAAATCCTTAACACCTTAAACTTTGACACCATCCAAACAAAGACTCAAACTATGCTCAAAACTAATAGCCCCCAAGAAGTGAACATGACTTAACAAGAAAACAACTATGAGTCTAAAAGCCTCAAACCTCATTCTCTAATAGTGAACAAACTCCATTGGTAACAAAAACCTCATTGGACAAAGCCGATTCCTCTGAAAGTTACATTGCTAAAAAAACCTAACATCTTATAATAGACTAACATTTACATTGCTAAAAAACCTAACATCTTATAACAGACTAAGTATAATGTTTTTTTATCTATGAATGGAATATCAATGGAATGTCTGAATACATAATTTTGAAAGTGTTTTAACAAATGAAAATGGCAACTGATGCTTATAAAACATAACAAGGAACCTCTAACCATACAATAGTTGAGTTTTTAATAGCCAAATTTTCCTGATAGTTAAAGGGTTGGTGGGATTACCACCTAACCGAATCCCAAGGACTAGATATCTTTAACTCCATTAGGCTTAATGAAGAAGGTAAGACAATTTTTGACACGACCCGCCTTTTTGGGGCCGTGTTGGCACTAGGAAATGGGTAGGCTTAATGCCATCAAAACCCGTAGTAAGCCCAACTTTTCTATATTCTACTAAAAATATGGCATGACTCATTCATGTCTAATTAAACCTTATACCTGCTTAATAGGTTGTAAGAAGTAAGGATCTAAATCTGCAATTCTCACATACAACATCTACTTATCATCAACATCAACCAACATCGTTCTCAATAACATAACATGTTCATACATATATCATGTACATATGATTATGACAAACCATGGAGCATCTAGAAGCATCTGCAATTTACATCATGCCAAAAAAACACATTACTTGTCTGCTTATCCAAGCGAATCTCAAAAGACTTGGATTTCTCTCTCTTGTTCGATCTGCTAATCTCCTGAAATGGTGATAGTGAGGTGTGAGTCTACAACGCGACTCAGTGAGTTATAAACATATTACCATGCTTCTGAGGCTAGGTAATACAAGGCTAGCTTCACAAGAATGGTCTATAGCATTCTGAGCAACAATGTATGGTATCAATTAATACACAAGTAGTAATCTCAAATGTGGCAATAACATGAGTATCAATAAATAAGCTCAATATGAATTATTTAAAGAAAACATGAATTTGGGTTCTGAATTCTTTTCTAGGTTCTGGGTTCTTTATGAATTTCTGGTTTCTTTCTGGATTCTGGGTTCTTTCTGAAATTTTGGTTTCTTGCTAGATTCCTAATTCTGGGCTTTCTCATTTCTGAGTTCTGATTCTTTCTGAAATTCTTAGGAAAAGACAGAGGCATGCTAGTACGGACCTAACCCATCACCAGTGGGTTATTTATGTGCACAAGTCTGATAATATACTCTATCAGCTGGGTGTTCTAAGAACTCATCAGTCAGGGTTAACATGGGAAATATGATTCATCAATGAATCGCAATTCAATAGGTTCAACACAATAAGGGAACCAGAAGATGCAAAGAATATGAAATCATCTAGTCAATCTGGCATACAACATATTAGACTCAACTACATGGAGTCATATGTCAAATAGGTCATATGAATTCAAGAACAATTCAACAAGCTGCAAGATAAAAGAAAAGATTACTACACAAGTATAGTGGTATGCTTATACTTACCTTGACTATCTCAGTGGTTCTGATTTCTTTCTACCTTTCTTAAACTTGAGAGATACTAGGTATGACTTCTAGTTCTATTCTTTGCCCGCTTTCACAAACTATTGGGTAACATGCATGAAAATACATATACCCTCATTAGTCATTCTCATATAAACCTCAATTCTTAATACATAACATAGGTCTCATTCGTGAAGGCATAGGTCTCATTCGTGAAGGCATAACCTCTTACACATAGGTCCAATGTTTTTAAAACATTCCAGACCTCTAGGTAACACATAAATTCACATTTATTCTTTTATGACCATGTCCTAATTCGGTCATTAAGGACATCCAAATCTCCCATTTACAATCAGCCTTAACATGTAGTCATGAGTTGGACCTTTCCCGACTCAAAACCTTATAACTCATTCATTTCTCATCCAATCAAGGTGGTTCAAAGCTTCATTTTCAATAGACTCATATGGTTATCACATATCCAAAGACGACTCAAAAATGATGTAAATTGGATTTATTGTGATTTTTACAAGCCTGACCTGATTCTGTTCTCTTCTGTATCACTAACGTTAGTAACAACCTTCACTAATTCGACCATATCTAACAGAATACTCATACAATTCAAATGTCCTTTTTATAGAGCTTATAGGACATATTTTTTATCATTTCTTAAGAAGAACTCATCACTCAATTCTAACTTTAAGGTCCTCAAACATTTAACTTTCAGTTCTCGTTTCAATCTCGTTGGTATTCTAAACCAGTACCAATTCGAGGCCTATTACACTTCCTTGGCTCACCCTAAAATCGTGAGAAAACTCAGGAAGACAGTAGACATATAGATCTACAACTTCTATTTTTTAATTTTCTCCAGATTCGCACGTTAAACAGCTCAAAACAAATGAACAAAGAGAGCCACGAATCTGTCTCCATGATAGCTCAACCTTCAAAACCCTAGGTTTTGGTTTAACCCCCTAAATCACCATATGCACAAAATTTCTTCAAGAATAAGTGTCATTGGACATCAAAGAATATAGATCTATCATCCAAATCATTTAACTCATGCATTCCCTCAAATGGGTTTCACAAAGAAGAGAAAATCAAGCTTTAAACACATAGATCTAAGCATAGGAGTGGAGGCTTAACTCTTTATGTTGAAGAAACGGCTTGAATCACCTTCTTCTTCTTGCGACAAAGCTTAAAAAAAACTTGGAGGAGCTCTAATGGAGGTGAGTGTCATGAGTGAGGAGAGAGAAGAAGAAGTCAAGGCTTTTGTCTTATTCTCCAACTAGTTCCTTATATATGTTTCAAAGTCCACTTATTTACAAAAACGCCACTCCTTGTTCTGGTTCTTTAAAATCTGCCCGAACAACTTCCTGTGACCACCGAAAAATGTCATACATCATTAATTTGATGTCACTAAAATTATTATTCACTGCTTTGATTTTAAGGATATCAGTCTCAAATATTGATTTATTTCGATATACTGGTTAAACTAGATACCGGGTATTACACATAATGCCTTTTATTTTTGGGATAATACTGAAAGATTTTTTGTTCTTCCTTCCATTCATTAAGTGCTTGGAAACAATCATAAAATGGCTCAGGAGTAATTTTCTTCATTTCATCTTTCAAGGCTCGGGTAGGTACAACATTGATCCTTTCCATATTGATTGGTTTTCCATGAGTTTTCATGGTAGTGAAAGTTGTTGGTTTTTCAAAAACTTGTTTATATTGCGATTTTAATGAGGGTTCTTTAAATTCTACCAAAGCTTTTCTTCGTTTCCCTACGAGTATTATAAGTTCGATAAATAATGGAAGATTTTTCGGTGATATGACCAGCAGCTTTATGCCATTCATCATATATTATGGCCATAAGTCCATTGAAATTAACATAAGTTTTACCTTCTTTGAAGTTATCCTTTTTCTGAGAGCTGAGTAAAGGTGTCTGAGTGATTTGTTGGGGTGTTATTGGCTAGATATTTTGTGGTTGTGGTTGAATATTAGTTATTGGAAGAATTGTAGAGTATGACTAGTAAGTGGATATCTATTTTTCAAGGAGGGTAATAGTTGCTCGTAACTACTTTTTGCTTTTTTACTTTTGGCTTTTTCACTTTTTAACTTTTGCTCTGTTGGCCATCTACTTTTCCTATTATTGCTTTGGACACTATCATATGTCCTCAACCTATATAATGTAAGAACGGAGCATTGCTCCAGTATTAAAAAATAAAAATCTTAAGTTTTCATATCTTTGTTTACTCTCAAACTCTCGTTGTAGCCTAATGTTGCATTTCAGAGAAAAAGGAGAAGAAAACACAAGGTATCCTTACTTATGATTTTATACTTTCATCAATTATAATCTATCTTTTTCATTAATCATACCTTATTTTAAACCTATTATTATCTTTCTATATGCTAGTATTACTTATTTAGATAAAATTAGTATTATAGATTTTCTTAATGCTTGTTTAGGCTATGGTTTTAAAAATATTCTTCCTAGATGTCTTCTTAACAAAATTTAGTAGTTATGCCTATTTGTGCTTCTTGTAGAGCGATTCATTTACTAATAATACATATGGAAACAGAAATTAAATTTAGCCAACAATGTATCAAAACATTTAGTCAAACTTATAATTTCCTTCGATCTATTAATGCTTCTATACAAACTCTTCAAGCATTCCAAAATATTGGTAATAATCATACCACTTTATATCATCAAGAAAAAGAAGAAATTAAAAAACTTTATAAAAGATTTCAAGAACAGTATCAAACACATATATGACTTTTTGTGCTATCTGTAATTATCTACGTATAGAAATTATGTATTTTGAAAGTTTAGTATTGATTTTCCAAGAGTTTTCAGGGTAGTGGAAGTTGCTAGTTTTTCAAGAACTTGTTTATGTTACTATTTCAATGAGGGTTCTCTAAATTCTGCCAAAGCATTCTCTGCTTCCATGCAAGTATTATAACTTCGATGAGTAATGGAAGATTTTTGGTGATATGAGCAATAGCTTTATACCATTCATCACATATTCCAACTATAGGTCTAATGAAAATAACATAAATTTTACTTTCTTTAAAGTCATCCTTTTTCTGAGAGGTGAGTGACTAGTCAACAGATATATGTTTTTCAAGGATGATAATAGTCGCTCATAATTGATTAATTTCTTTGGTTACTATACCCACTTGTTATTGAAGCTCTATTAACTCATTTTCTTTTTAAATCAATGAATCCTTTAGGCTAAGGATAACTGCTTCCATTCTCTTGTCAATATATCTGCAAGACTATTAGTAGATGATTTTTTATAATTAATGTGAAAAATATATTGATTTAATTCGAATTGCCATCAAATTAATCTTGCTTGATTATAATTATTTTAATATTATATTTGGTGAATCCGCATAAATATTTAGAATCTGTTTGAATATAAAATTCAACAGGTAATAAATCCATTTTCCATTTTCTTAATGTTTTAATACATGCAAGTGTTTCTTTTTCATGAATTGGATATTTCCTTTCAGTGGGATTAAAAGTCCCATTGTTATATTTACATAAAAGATATTTCCTTAAATTGGGTGGTTGTTCTAGAAGACAGTCGGCACATGTATCAATACTTACATCTATTTCTACAATTAATGTATCCTTAGCATTATAATTGTATAATGTTGGTACATCCTTACAAAGATTTTTTAATTTTTGTACTGTTTTTGTATCTTCAGTAGTCCATGTCCGTTGAGTTTTTGTACTACATTTAAGTTGTGTTTTTTTCTTGCCTTAGCTAAATCTTTAAGAAATCCCTAATCAAATATATAATTTAATAGTCCTAAGAATTTTTCAACATCAATTATATTTTTTAATGTGTCAGGAAAATTATGTAATTTTTCAAGAATATTTGGTTGTAATTTAGGAAAACCATTATAGAATTCTATACCTAAGTATTTGATATTTTCTTATGGTAATTTTATCTTTTTTTACTTAAAATTAATCCTTTTTGTTTACATCTAGGAAGAACTGTTATTACTTTTTTAAAATGATCATTTAATAGTCCTAAAAATTTTTGAACTTCAGTTATATTTTTTAATGTGACAAGAAAATGATGTATTTTTTCAAGAATATTTGGTTGTAATTTAAGAAAACCATTATCAAATTCTATACCTAAGTCTTCGATATTTTGTTGTGCTAATTTTATCTTATTTTTACTTAAAATTAATCCTTTTTGTTTACATCTAGTAAGAACTGTTATTACTTTTTTTAAATGATCTTCTTTATCTTTGTTAGAAAATATAATAATATCATCTATATGTGTTAGTGTAAAATCTTCTAACCTTCTAAATTATTATCTATAAATCTTTGAAAAATACTTGGGGCTTTTTTTAATCCAAAAGGTAGTACATTCCATTGACAATGTTTTTGTGGTAGACAAGTAAAGGTTGTTAATGGTTTTGTATTTTTCATGTAATCTTAATTGCTAATAACCTAATTTTGCATCTAATGTAGTAAACCAATGATGTCCTTTTAGTTTACTAATAATATAATCTTTTCTGGGTAATTTATATGTATCGCCTATAGTAGCTTATTTAATTCTTTGTAATTAATTACCATTCTTCTTTTTCCTCTTTTTTGTTCGAAATGATTTTTTTACATAAAAGTTAGGAGTTGAATGTTTACTTGTACTTGGTGAAATTAGTTGTTTTTGTAATAAATTGAAACATTCATTAATAAATTCTTGCACATCCTACTGTATCTATAGTATATTATTTTTAATATTAACTTCTTGTATTCGATCTTATAATTTCTTTTAATTGAATTTCAATATTTGTTGTCTATCTAATAATTTAGATAATTGTTTAGTAATACTCATAAAATATTTTTAAGATGTTCTATTAAATCTGTTAGTTGAGTTCTAATTGTGTAACTATTTCTTTGTTTAAATCTAGTTTTTCATTTATTATTTTTGGTATAGTTATTTGAATAGATTTTTCTAAGCTCATACCGGTGTTTGCAAATCTAATAGGTCTTTCTAATCTTACATATTGTGATCTTAATAAAGAATTGCCTTTTAGAGGTTTGTTTCCAGAAAACAATATCATGGTTTAGTCGATTCTAATAGTTTAATAGGGTAATTTATTTATGGTATTTCTAATAAATTAGTTCTTAGCTTTGTACCTACTTTTGCTACTTCATTGAACAATTGATCTTCTGATTTATTTTAAGAATGAAGAGGAGAATGCTAGACATCTCCAGATTGTGCTGCAAATACTTCACGAAAGGCAGCTGTATGCGAAGTTCTCAAAGTGTGAATTTTGGCTGAGGGAGATGGGATTCCTTAGGCATGTTGTATCAGGGGAAGGTATTTTTGTGGAGTCAAAGAAAGTTGAAGCTGTACTTGAATGGGAACAACCCAAGAATGTCATAGAAGTCCTTAGTTTTCTGAGGTTAGCTGGTTATTATCAGAGATTTGTTAAGGATTTTTTCGTGCTTGCAACTCCTTTTGTCGAGGTTTACCCGGAAGGGAATAAAATTTCAGCAGGATAAAAAATACAAGGTGAGTTTCTAGGAGCTGAAGCAGCAATTGATTTCAGCACCAGTGCTTGCCCTATCTACCTAAGGAGTAGGGTTTGAGGTATACAGTGATGTCAGTCACTAGAGACTTGGTTGTGTACTTATGCAGGCCGGGCAAGTGTTCGCATATGCTTCTAAATAGCTAAAGAAAACACTAGCTAAATTATCCTATACATGATTTTGAGTTTGTAGCAATAGTATTTGCACTTAAGATTTGGATACACTATCTTTATGGGGATACTTGTTGTATATAAATAGACCATAAGAGTCTAAACTCCCCAATGACACAGAAAGAGCTAATTCTCAGATAAAGAAGATGACTGAAATTAATTAAGGATTATGACTTAATAATCGACAATCACCTAGGAAAAGCAAATGTAGTAGCTGATGCATTGATTTGTAAATCCTATTAGATAGTAACTGATAGGCAATATCCTTACATGACACATTTGATGAGCGTGCAGAGCCTTGGTGTTAAACTTTTAGTAGCTAAGGATGACGGGACATTATTAGCACGATTTGAAGTTTAGCCAATTTTATTTGATGAGATCAGGAGATCACAGCCCGATGATCCTGAGTTAAGAGTCATTTGAGAGAAACTGTCATTCAAAGAGAGTGAGGAGTTCAAACTAAAAGAAGACAAGTTGTTGGTTTTTAGAGGCAGAATTTATGTGCCGAATGACTAGAGACTCAGGCGATGACCATTAGAGTTAGCAGTTGATGACAGAGCTTTTCTCTGGATATCAACATGCAAAGGTATCATTAGATTTTAGACTCGAGGGAAGCTAAACCCTCGATATATCGGACGTTTTTACATCTTGGAGCGTGTCGGGACTGTGACGTATCAGTTTGAATTGCCACCGGACTTGGATAGGATCCATAATGTATTCCATGTCTAAATGCTTAAAAAGTACTTACCGGATCCATCTTATGTTTTGGAGACACCTCCCATAGAGCTGAGAGAAGACTTGAGTTTAGAGGTGAAACCAGTGTAGATTTTGGATTGAATGATAAAGAAATTACGCAGCAAGGAGGTACCCACGATTAAGGTTCTTTGGAATAGTGATAAGGTCGAGGAGATGACATGGGAGCTTGAGGATACTATGAGACGTCAGCACCCCTATTTATTTATGTCCTCGACTTAGGAGTTTCCAGGACGATACTACTATATATTGATATATACATATGGTTGTATATGAGTTCAAAGATGTATTTAAGTCATTTGGGTGTATAAGTTAATGATTGAGAATGTTATATGCCCTTACATGAACCTGAAATTCATCAGAGATTTCTGACAGGTGAGTTTTTAAGTGGATAAAACCGAGTCGATTTGATGGATATGAACATGGTGGTTAAATTAAATGAGTTCTAATGCCTTAGAGGTGATTAGACATGATTTATAGACTCAAGGGACACTTAGAAAGCTAAATTTGAAAAGTTGATGTATATAAGGGCTTATTTGCAAATTGTCAAAAGTTAAAGGACTTAATGTAATTTTTCAATTCTTGGAGGACCAATGTGTAATTTTATAAAGTTAAGGGGCTTAATTATAATTCTCAAAAGT
>JANZLX010000002.1:32039765-32050524 GCA_025531955.1 Erythroxylum orinocense
AAAATCAATTCATAAAGAACATCAAATTAATGAAACATGCCTTCTCTTTATTTATTCAGACAGTCTGAACAAAAAGCACTGAAGACGATTGTCTTTAGGGCACTACTCTAACAAACTAACAGTACTGTACACGCATAAGTCGACTTACAGGAGATACAAGTCGACTTATCAGTACGGAACATGCATAAGTCGCCTTGCACAATGAACAAGTCGACTTATACACTTACACATTCTTCTTCAAAAGCTTTATCAAAGGGGTGTAAATAAATAAAAAACCTTCGATAAACCCCCTGTAATAACCAACTAATCCAAGCAAACTCTGAACCTCAGACATATTTCTAAGAACTTCCCACTTCATCATTGCTTCAACTTTCTTTGGGTCCACCTGTATACCTTGTCCAGACACTGTGTGACCCAAAAATACCAATTGATCAAGCCAAAATTCACATTTATTGAACTTGACATACAAATGTTTCTCCCTCATAATCCGTAGAACTAGCTTCAAATGTTCAGAATGCTCCTCTCTACTTCTCGAATACACCAAAATATCATCAATAAATACAATCAAAAAGTGATCTAAATAAGGCTGAAACACCTTATTCATCAGTGCCATAAAAGCTGCCAGAGCATTCATCAATCCAAAAGGCATCACCTAATACTTAAAATGCTCATATCGGGTCTTAAATGCACTCTTTGATACATCAGCTTCTGTTATCTTCAACTGATAGTACCATGATCATTTAGTGAATACTTGAGCTCCTTGTAGTTGATCAAATAGATCATCAATTCTCGGTAATGGGTACTTATTTGTCACTGTCACCTAATTCAACTGTCTATAATCAATGCATAATCTTAAGGTCCCATCCTTCTTCTTCACAAATAATATTGGAGCTCCCCAAGGTGATATACTAGTTCTGATGAAGCCTTTATCCAATAATTTCTACAACTGGGTCTTAAGTTCCTTAAATTCCACAGGTGTCATCCTATATGGAGGAATAGGTATAGAAGTGGTACCAAGGACAAGGTCGATGGTGAACTCTGTCTTCCTATCTAAGGGTAATCCTAGTAATTCACTAAGAAACACTTTCTGAAAATTCCTAACAATAGGAATATTCTGAACTGTTTGTTCAGTACGAGTGTCAGTCATGTAGGCTAAGTAGGCCTCATATCTACTTCGAATCAGCTATCACAATCTTTTAAAGGCACTCATTGAGGAAATTAATCTGGCTGGCACTGCTTGACTAACACCTTGAAATACCACCCTTAGTTGATTAAGAGATTCAATGACCACCTCCTTAGTATAGTTGTTCATCACAGCCTTGTGTGCAGTGAGCCAGTCCATACCTAGGATAATATCTATCTCTCTCAATTACAAAATTATCAGATCAACTTTCTTCATAGCCTAATCAATCTGAATGATACACTCTTTACATAATTCCCTAATTACTGTAGCACTACCCACTGGAGTATCACTCCAAGGCCATATCTCAATATCCCTCTCTCATAATGCACTTTATATGCCAGATGCAGTGTGATGAATGAATGCATAGATCCTAGGTCTAGCAATGCAAACGCCTCTAAATTTTAGACATGTAACACACCTACAATGACATCTGAGGAGTCCTGAGCTTCCTATTTGGTAATGACATAGATCTTGACCTGAGACAGTGATTGATTCGCACCTCAATTCTAACACTAAGACCTACAGAATTTGTTCTACCTCTGCCTCGTCTTTGTCCCACTCCACTAGCTCTATTATGATGGACAGTCACTTCAGTTATCGTTCCTCCTCTCACTCCCAACTGTGCTCCAACAATAGCAAGACAATCTTTGATTTGATGCTCAAAGGAGCCACAATGTAGGCAAGCCCTCGACAGCTTCCAACATTCACCATCATGTCTCTTCCCATAATGCTCACAGCTAGGCATCTGTGGTGGTAGCCTACTATAAGTCTACCCTCTTGACACTTGACCTCTACCAGAATAACCAAAGCCGCCTCTCGGCATAAACCCTAACTGTCTCAATCTCAGCTGTGATCATGACGGTCTACTTTGGTGTCTACTGAATCTTCTACCAGAATCAGCTTGAAATTTGTTAGGCCTCTTCATTTTGAACTCTCACCTATACTTACCCCATTTATCCTTTAGTAGTTGCTCAATTCTGATCAAAATAACTCTCAACTCAGTGAAGCTACTTAAATTGGTAATTTCCAACCTTGTTCTAATTTCCATGATCAACCTATCTTCAAATTGTCTACATTTTTCCTCCTCAATCGAGATCAAGGTTGTAGCATACCCCATCAATTCAATGAACTGTACTTCATACTCAACTACAGTGAGGTTCTTGTGTTTCAGATCAAGGAACTCCTTCATTTTTGGTCCAGGTAGATCTTTGACATATAGTTTCCCTTGAAGACCCTCAAAACATCTTCCCACGTCAATCTGTAGAGTTAGACCGAACTACTAGGAGCAGTTTTCCACCACTAGTAAGCCAAGCTTTGCAGTAACGAGACGGCATAATCAAACCTATCGTTCGATTCACAATCCATCTGGTCCAATGTCCTTTCTGACTTCTCTAACCAATTCTCTACTTTGACATGGTTTGTACTTATATAGAAGTCTACAATTCCATGTTTCCTGAGTTTGTCGTATCTCCTTTCTCTCCTTTCAGCTACTCTTGGAGGCATTGGTTCAAACTGGGCCATAGGAGACTCTCTATTAGCCCCTATTGACTCAAGGTCAAATGATTCAAAGACTCGGTCTTTGACAATAGATGGCCTATAACAGACAACAATTGTAATCACTATATGAATCTCTCGCTAGATATTATGTTAAACTACTTCTATATGTCCCTAGGGATGCCAAACCATACTCTAATACCAAAATTTGTAACATCCCACTACCATTGAGCATATACCGACATTCCAAAGAATATCCAAGCACATACCTCATGGAAGTAACATGTTAAAGCAATCACATCAACTTATCATGGCATCATATAGAATATAAGCATTTCGAAGAACTAAGTTTCCTTATATCATTCATAGCTATAAGCTTACATTGTCATTACATTCCATAATCCATGTATTTACATTACCAAAGACATTTGAGATTCTTTGCATTTGATTCACAAAGATAAACATTCATTACACTCATAATTCATGTTTATACAATATGTAACATGTGAAACTACACACAACTTTATACAATGTGTGCAACATAAATCTAACTAAGCACTTTAGAATCAACTGACCAGACCTTTGAGTTATTCTTGGTTCCAAAAATGGACAATACTAGGTTGCTACTAGATTTCCTTAAAAGCTAAGTCACCCATGTGCCGAAAATTCAATGTTGCAATTTTGATGAGTTTGCAAATTAAGTGAGTAAACCATCATCGATGGGCTCACTCATGTGAAAACACAAATATCATGGGTATAAAACCAATTTCATGAAAGATCACATTATTTAGAATATATGTTCATTCATCACATTACTCAGTTTGTATACCAAATCACAATATACATATCATATTTCACAAGCATATTAGGAATATAAGCATTTCATAAAGTCATCTCAGAACAATCCAATCACTCATCTTAATCATTCATATCATCAACATGTACATAGATATTTAATAACACTATTCAACACAAATCAATGGTTCTTTCTAATCATTCTCAGGATACATTTAAGGACATGTATATATAAATTCACATGCGACTCCCCTTCCATTTTATTTTTGTTGTGACTGAGTGCCTATTTAACTGTCACGTATCTGTTGCAGATACCGGGCTCATTTCAGACACTTTCCCGTACTTATTGTAGATACCGGGCTCATTAATCATTAAGCCTGTGGGTTTTGTGCACATTTCTAAAATTTAAGCTCCTTTTCACACTGGTCACTCCAGTCACAACTCTTTTATTTGATCATGCATAACAATGTCATGAAATGCATCAAATCACATAATAGATATCAACAACTTTCATTCAGTGTACATAATCATTTATCACATTCATTGGATCTAATTCCAACATTCAACATTTAGTTAAGCACTTATTTTTCCATATTCACTTACAAGTAGATAGCATTTCCAATACATTCTCGAATATTGGACTTGTCGGACTATTAATGTCCGGAATTATCAAGATCTCATAGGTAACAATTCAATAATTGAAATTTAAACAAAAATAAATCAAATATAGTGAGAAAACATCTAGGTTGATTTACAGTATGCTCCAGATTAGCTATTGCTTGACGATCCAACAATGTCCGGATGTTGTTGGTCAATTTGTGCTTCTTTATCAGGCAATACACGCATATTTACACATTACTAACTTGTTTAATCAAATGACTACTCAATAATACATATGTAATCTTATTCACAAATACCAGGTATGTAATCTTATTCACAAATCTTGCTCATGCATTCATCATAACTTGTATATATCCTGTTTGCAATTAGGTTTATGCCTTAAGTAAACTTGATTACTCTAGATTCATCAATCATTCATTCACTAATCCTTTTCTAACATTATATATTCATACAATTTCCCAATTCTCATTCATTTATACCTAATTCACATTTCTCACATCCTTTGGATCACATTTGCATCCATAAGAACACCTTCATTCCTTTAACAGCTAACAATTTCAGATTTAGATACATTGATCTCAAACAATTCATTTCTTAAGTTATAACCTCAGTTAATAACCTAAACTTATCAAACCCTTAACCAATTAATCCAACAACAATTTAGGCTCAATTCAAGCCTTAATTAACTCCAAATACACCAACGTATAGTAGCTTATCTTTAGTTGGTTCAACAATCACACAAAACAAATTTTTTTGTTTCAGAGCATTTCCCACAATCGTGGGGTACCTTTCCACAATCGTGGAAAGACAAAATAGAAATTTTTTCACTTCAATACATTGCTCACGATCATGGGATGCCTGAACAGAAAGTTCACCACCCATTTCCTTTAAATTTTTTCTCGATTTTAACACCATCATAATAGTCCATTGATTATACCTCAAGTATACCTTAATTATACTTCAATCCCAATCTAAAATCATCTATTGAACAGCCTCTAACCTACGGTTTCATACATCAAAACAAAACCAATTCATCCATCAAATTTCCAGCACAACTTTATCATCAATACCACAACCAAGTTCATCCCTAAATAATCATCATAAATGTCATGCTAACATATGTCACAATATATTGATAAATCACTTACTTGTTTAGATCAAAACCTCCTTAATCATCAAGCTAATTTAGCCTTTCAAACATGCAAGGATAAAGCATACTCTAAGAACAAGATGAAAATACAAAAGGGGTTTCAACAACAAGATGAAGACAACAAAATTTTAGAGTGATAAAGTGTAGAATTTTAGCAAAATCTCAAGGTTGTAAGGGTTGTATATGGGTGTCGATGATGAGAGAAGGAGGAGGAGTTAGCATGTATCAAGAACAAAAGTAAAGGTGGTCTTTCATGTGTGTATGTGTAGTTGGTATATGTGTGTGCCAAGGATTGAGACACTTAGCAAGACACTTGTCAAGTAAAGAGCTAGGTTATGTGTCTTTTTCCTAAACTACCAATTGTCACTTAATAACTAGTTCAATTGTCACTCAATCACTAGGCCATTTGTCATGCAACTATACTACCATTTGTCACTAATTTCTTCAAGCCATTTGTGACTCTATTATTAATGCCACATGTCACCATTTCATAGGCTCATTCAACCTACATTCTCATGTATCATTTTTTCTTGACCTTTAACATTTTTCCTAGACTAGATGCATATATCACCTTATCAATCATTCAATTGTAAGAATAAATTCCTAATTCACTAATTATAATCCATCAAACAAAATTCAATTCATAATTAACACACAATTGCATCATAATCATTTAAGAACTTTCAGACCCCGGGATATGTCAAATGAGTGCATATACTGTAACATTCCATTACTTGTGGGAAGGTTTAAATGGTAGATGTGAGTGATTAAAGAGAGTTAGAAATGCATTTCCATGTTCATGTCTAATAAGTCTTATTCATGCATATGAATAGTGAAGTTGTTGTACATGAAAATAATTGTACATGCATTTATGAATAATTCCGAGTATAATTGGATTGATTTGTGAGTTTTGAGAATTATTAATGTTTTTACATTGAAAATATTAGTGATTAGTGGAAATATTGTACTTGGGAATGTTGGTGAATTTAGGAGTTACCTTTGAAATTTATGGAGTATTGTGAAAGAAATAAAATGAAATATCATAATAGGGAATAATAAATCAAAACATATTTAGATATAATTGGGTTGTAAAGATGGGAGTTAATGAGAAATCAAAATATATTTGGAGATAATTGGGTTGTAAAAGATGGGAGTTAATGAGTTTAGTTACAAAGGAATTTGGTTAGAGCTTAGACCATAGGAAAGTGACAAGTGTCACTTAGGCTCTTGTACTTTTGTAGAACTAGGTTACTGTTCTCTAAGATTTGAAAGGTGAAGTGATATGTCTAAGTTCCTTCTTAAATGCCATCTTTTTCAATTTTCTTCCCATATACAGAGTTTTCCATTAAACACTTTCTAAGAGATTTCTATGCTCTTCCTTTCCTACCCAAGCCCACTTTGCCATTTGTGTCCTCTACCCTAAAAAAAACCAAAGCTGGACATTGTACTCAGTAAACTACATAAATTGTATGGAGTTAAGGCTTGAAGATTTTGAAGGTTTCAGCAGGTAAGTAGTGAATAAAACCTTCGAAGTTGGGGATTTATGAAATAAATTTGATAAGTTATTGTCATCTGCATGGAAAATGGTATTTACATGTTTGTTCATAAATACTGTGCGATTGGGGATGGAAAATTTGGTTATAGTGTTAATTTAACATTTTGAAAGATTATTAGTGTTTCGGTGTTGTAAAAGTGGTTTTGGAGTTGTAATGGATGAGATACTTTAGGTAGAAGATGAGTTAGGTGTAAAATTCGTGTTTTGAATTCGAAAGAAAAATTTGGATTAATCTAGATAGCTTTTAGCAAAGTTGCCTTCCTAAAAGTTATACATCTTTCTTTTATCTTTCCAACAGTATATAGTATGGAAATTTTAGACATTGGAGTCAAAAGTTATGATTTTTATAAGTGGAGATATTTTGGAAGCAAAAGTAAGACGGTACAAAAGTAAGACGAAGTGAAAGTAAGATGATACAAAAGTAAGACGAAGTGAAATTAAGACGATACAAAAGTAAGAAGACGTGAAAATAAGACTAAGCAAATGTAAGACGATACAAAAGTAAGATAAAGCAAAGTAAGACGAGGTGAAAGTAAGACGATATAAAAGTAAGACAAAGTAAAAGTAAGACGGTACAAAAGTAAGACGAAGTGAAAGTAAGATAAAGTGAAAATAAGACGAAGCGAAAGTAAGACGATACAAAAGTAAGACGAAGCAAAGTAAGACAAAGTGAAAGTAAGACGAAGCGAAAGTAAGACGATACAAAAGTAAGACAAAACAAAGTAAGATGAAGTGAAAGTAAGACGAAGCGAATGTAAGACAAATTGAAGTAAGATGATTGAGGACAAAAATATGTTTGATTCGTTTGGTCATAACTTCTTCTCTAAACACCCAAATGACCTGATTCTTAGACCATTGGATTCGTAAGACATTATTCTACATTTCTACTAAAAGTCATAGCCATTTGAAATGAAATGGGAAAGATTGAGTGAAAAACATAGGATGGGTATAGTGTGTGTACTCTGAGATAATGTGAATTGGTGTTATTTTGCTGAACATACTTCAGTATTTTGATGATTTTGGGATCATTAAAGCTCCAAATGTGATCAATTGTGTGACAAAAATTACCTAGGAATATCAAAAACATGCATTGTACATAATTCATTTCATACATGTGCATTATCGAATACTTATGGTTGTACAAATTGTGATATTGTGTATATTACTTGTTATAGAGGGGCAATTGGAATGTCAACCTTCAAACGCTGCCAGATCTTCCAGGTATTAGCTTCGGGAGCAGTTAGTGAGTAACCTAGTCAGTTTCACTCAATAAATTGTTTGCTTTAGAATGTGGATTGAATGCTGATATAGATGTGGTTTGATTATATTGATTCTGAATAATGTAGGTCCGGTGATTCTGATGTATAAATGAGTTATTAAAGTGCTCCTTGTATGTGAACAAGACGAAATAAATGCTTCAAAATGTGAAAATTGTGAATATGCATATGAATACAAAAGTGTGCTCAGCATTTCTGCTGAATGTCGGACAAAGGTCCGATGATGAATGTTGTCTAAATCTGAATATGCATCCATGTGATTGACTGAGGTTATGTTATGAGAAACATTCATTACATGAATGCATGTAAGATAAAGGAAGTTATGACCGGAGTCGCCAGGATAAAAAGCTTAAAGCTTAGAATGTGATTAGAGCCTCAGGCTCGAGTGTGACTGTACCCGGTATCCGTTAAGGTATATGGGACGTTATATGACACAGCTCGATATCCACCAAGGGATATGAGCTAGTAAAAAGGTACTCGGTTATAACGACAATAATAAATAAAAGTGAGTCTCACGTGCATTGTAATTATAATTGATATGTGTGTTTTGTATGAACGATATGTCTATTCTGAACGTGAGATGTGATATATTATGAATATGCAATGAGGTGAATATTATGTAACGTGTAATGATGTGATGCATGAATTGAGTGAACCATCAATAATGGTTACCTCATGGAGTTTCGCAAAACTCAACAAAATTGCAACATTGTCTTTTTAGGACCGAGAGACGACTCAAGCTACTAAAAGGCTCTACCAACCGTGTAGATTTTGTTTTGGCAGGAGAAGTCATGGCTCAAAGGTCGGTCAGCTGAAATTTGTGGACAGTTTAAATAGACTATATATATTTTTCCCCTCTTATGTGGTCCTTTTGTATTAGGTTTTGATGATGTGTGTGTAAGGAGTGTTGAAAGCACAATGTAGATTTTCAATATTATGCAATGAAATGAGGAAAAGGTTAGTTTTAAATTATTGTGATTTTCTTATGATGCATTATAAGTTAGTAATGATACAATGTCATACGAAGTGAATGTAGTAATCGAACGTAGCTCGCTCTTATTGTAGGATATATACCGGAATGACCTCCGGGTATCCCAGTAGTTACCCTGCGGTAAGGGAGAGCTACATATACTATGTTTACAATATCTCTAAATCATGATTCATATATAGATGCGAATATGATGCATGCAAATTTAATGATTTTATAAATTCTCATATGATATGAATCAATCTAACAATTAAATCCTTAAGTATAGAAACGGGTTATTACATTTAATTTAGGAAAAACAATTGAATATAAAACAATCTATCCATTTCTATCCACTAAACGACAAAATTCTTAGGCAATAAAGCATACTAGGAAAAAGTTGTACATGTTAAAGAATTTAGGAACAACCTCATTTTGAAATTGTTCAAATATTTGTAATTAATCAATCCATCACACTAAATAGTGAATATGCCAATGTACTTGATAGTTAATGATAATAGGTATCTTGTTTCCAAACCCAAAAACAAGAGCTGCAATAACACAAACTCGAATTGCATATATACTCTTATGGTCAGCAGCAAAAGAAATTGCTTTAATGCAATTGATATTTTTAGAAAAGTCTTTTCAAAAGTCTTGCTTAGGATCAATTAAGGAATTGGTCAGTTAGTAGGAAAGTATGATAAGCAAATTCTTTAAATAAACTTAATAATTTTGTAACCAAAGGGGGATAAGGATTCTTGTGGTTAATATGCTTTGAATAAGGCTTATGAAATTTTGGGCGACCAATATACCTCAAGCTAGGCCCATCAGCTCTTCAATTAATGCTTTAACAACTTCTATATCAACTTGAAATCTCATTTATGGAGGAGAAACAATAGGAACAAGATTACAATTTATAGCTAAAAAGTTACCTTCCTATGTCGTAATTCGACCTATTAGCTTCGAATTCAAAACTAAATCCTTATTTTCCAGGAGTTTAAGGTTGATAACCTTGTATCCACTTCTAAAATTAGTATGCAAAGGCATAACAGGAATATCCTATATTTTATGAGGAACATATCATCCTATATTTTATGAGGAACATATCTTTCTTCCATAGAGGAAGAAAAGAAATGGAGGATGACTAACACGTATTAACTTTTATTGCAATTGGTGCAAGTTGCTCCTTAAGCCCTTTAAAATTTTATCTTACTTGGAAGGAGAATTATGTACACAACCTATACCAAAAGTGGTAAAAAGTGCTCCATCCTTTTTATCAACATTTTGATTGCTTTAGGTACAAAGGCTTATTGGACTTTAATTATGAAATATCATTTTCATAAACAACATCATTTCTTAGTAATGGCTATGGCGGTTTCAAATTTTCACCAACTGGAGACTTAGTCTAAGCGGTGCTGCCTTCTCTAGATTTTCAATCATTTGAGATGCAATGTCTTTATTCCCTACTATAGTGGGGTCTTCCTGTCGGACCCCGACCCGGAGCCCGACGGTCCCAGGAGTTGAGCCCTACTGAAGCCCATTCCCGAGACCTTCTGAACCTTGCTGACGCCCTACATGTTGGGCCCCGTTTCCGAAGTCCAACGGTCGAATCGAAATCCCTCCCTCAAGGCAAATATCACAACTATAATTGAATTCTTGAAAGAGGTAGCTCTAGGTCTCTAGTGTATGTAGGAACAAGAATCATCCCAAACGGAGC
>JANZLX010000002.1:32050624-32067840 GCA_025531955.1 Erythroxylum orinocense
CTTATTAACTCAATTATTAAAATATCACCCACCTTAATTCCTTTAGCTTTAAACTTGGTCAATTTGCCTTTCCTCTAACTCCTCTTGTCTCTCTTGACCTTCATCAAAACACAAAAATCCAACCTAACATGAGTTGTCAAAAATGACAATTTTAAGGAAGCAAAAGCATGTAATTTTTCCTATAACTACTATACCCATGCCTTTCCTAAGTCGATTCCATCAAAACCCATCAAAATTTCAAAAGGTTTTGAAAACAACTTACCTTTGGAGAGCCACCCACGAAATTTCTTGATTCTAAATGAAGATTAAACCTTCCTCTTCCTTTTTCCTTCTTGGACAACCTTTAAAATCCTTCTTCTAACGGAAAGAAAAGGAAACCTTAGCTTTCTTCTCTTCTTTCTCCACCGAAGGCTCTCTCCCTCTCTTTTTCTTAAAATTTTCGTAACTCCCTCTAAAACCTAAGGCAATGTCATTTTCTCTCCTTCTTTCCCATAAAAGAAAACCTAATTTACCTAAAAGTCCCTCCTTATAAGCCTTAAACTTTAAAAACCTAAGTGATTTACCCAAAATGACCTTACTCATCTTATTTCTTTACTTTTTACTAACTCCATACAATACTCTAATTAACTCTTAATCCCTCCATTAAATTTCCATCAACCTAAGCACTAAAACCCCAAATTATTCTAACCAAAAGAAATTAAACAAACTAAACCTCAAAATAAATTTAGACACGCTATTTAATAAGGAAAAAGGGAATCGGGACCCAACAAAAGCAAGCAAAAAGGTTTCCTAGAATACGAACCTGCGTCAATAAGAGGAAAAGAAAGGAAAAGAGTTGACTCATGGTGGAAACTTTGAGAAGAAAGCATCGTAGGCAACTAGATCCTTAGTCTCAATTTTGAAGAAAGACTTATCAAAAGTGGCTAAAGAAATTGGATTAAAAGGAGGTTGGAATTTGAGAAGAAGAAAACTCAACCTCAACAACAGACTCCTAGGCTGTTGGAGAGAATAAGAAGCATAAAATCGGTGAGAAGAAGAGCAATCCTACTGTTGTTCAACCAAAGAAAAGGTCAGTTGAACACAGTCTAGCACAGGTCAATCCTTCTCAACTTATGAGAAAAGATGATTTAAAATTGAAGATTATTGAAGAAGTTCAACCTATCAGGAGTAGCAGCTCTATAATCATTAGAGAAACCCTGAAAAGGTCAGTCAAGGTACAATTTCAACCAATCTTGGTAAATAGTGGTACAATGCATCTGTTGAATGACGGAGAGATAAGGTTGCATAGTGTTTTGCGGGATGAGAGAATCAAACCATACCCAACACAGATGACCAAACAGAAATACACTATATTCCCAGTTACAAAAAGAACTGTGATTAAGATTGTACCTGACATTCAGCCAAGACCTTACATTATTCGCAATGAGGAAAAGGGGAAGAAGAAAATGTATCTTGAAGGGATGACGAGTGATCTGATAGAAGATTAGATTGTAGATGAAGTGAGAAACATAGATGAGGCATATTATACAGCCCAGCACAAAGGAACCTATATTTCCCATCACACTTCAAAGGCATCAGGAAGTAATTGTGGTCATCGAACCACTGAGGAAACTTCTCAGGCAGTTGGAAGAATCACAGAGGGGCAGTACAGAACCATCAGGATTGGAGATATCAATTACAATATAGAGGATCTTGTGCATCTAATCATGCACATTAGACCCTAGAGTTCTGTGTCTTCATTTGGAGATGTACTACACTTGTTTGGAAGACAAGTCCCAAGACTACCCAGCCCTGATGACCTTGATCTCCCGGAACCAAATTTATCTTTCAAACCTCCTGCCTTTACAATCATTGGACCAAATGTTATATCTTCTGATCCATATACTACTACTATTGGTCTTGAAGTAGTACAACAGAAGAAAGATGATCCCTTAGTTGAAGAAATTGTATAAATTAATGACAAGATTGATGATCTGCGTTCTTCAGTGAGTGACTTACATAAGGAAGTAGAATATATACGACAAGAACTCAAGTCACTTCGCACTGAAATGAAGGAAATGTTTTATGAAGTTATGAAACATCTTCGGTCATGGTTTTTTGATCAATAAAAAAAGGGGGAGAAAGCAGAAAATGAGAAAGATAGGGGGAGAAAGAAAGGAGAAAGAGAAGAGAAGAACACAATAAGAAGAGAAATGTATAGAATATAGAGTTTACAATTCTTTTTCAATTGTATATCGTCTTATAAATAATACTATCTTTCTAAACACTATGATTATTTTTTATCATAAAAAAGGGGGAGATTGTTAAGTCAAAATGACTTTACGATTAATAATTTTGATGAAAATCAAATAATAATAATATTAGAAAGTAAGACGAAGCAGAGACAAAAATAAGATGAAGCGAAGCCAAGTAAGACGAAGTGGAGATACAAAAGTAAGACGAAGCAGGGATAGAAAAGTAAGACGAAGCAGAAACTAAGAAGTGGAAACTAACACGAAGTGGACGCAAAAATGAGACGATAGCAAGTAAGACGAAGTGAAGAAAAAAGTAAGAAAAAGCGAAGACAAACGTAAGACCAAGCTAAAGCAAAACTAAGACGAAGACCCAATACTAAGTAGGATGATTAATCAGTCTGAGTTAGTTACAGAACTCAACTGAATAACTATTTCTTCAAAGATCAAGAAACAAGAAGAAAGAAGTGATTATCAAAAAGCAGTTGAAGACGAAGACTATAAATATGAGTCAAAGTCGAAGACTGCAGAAGTTAGTGATTTTGAAAGTGTTAGAGATTTTAAGAAAGCTAGAAACACTGTATTCATTGTGCTAAACATTGAGAGCTATTATTCTCTGTAACAAAGCTCACAAACATCTTTCTGTAAGAAAGAAGAAAAGCTGAGAGCCTAAAGAGGCTAAGTGAGAAACAATACTTGCTGTAAGAGACTTGAAGAGGCTCGGTGAAAAGAATACTTGTATTTTTTAGAAGTATAGTGAAATCTCATAAAGGATTCTGAGTACTGGACATAGCCCACGGTTTGGGGTGAACCAGGATAAATTGTTGTGTCAACTTCTACTCTCAACTCTCGATTTTTATTCATATTGTTTTCCTACAAGTACTTAAAAGTTAACTGCAATACATCGTGATATTCTTACTTAATAGTTTTTGAGAAAGCAAGTTTTCAAAAGAAATTTTAAAAGGGGATTGTTTTGTGAAAAAGAATACACAATTCAACCCCCCTTCTTGTGCATTTTGTGTATCAAATATAAAGTCTATACTTATGCATGATTTACTTCACGAAAATTAATTCTTTCGCCACAGCGAAGGATCCAGCAATGAAGCAAAACCTTTCGGGAAAAGTATTCGAAAACCCGAACCATTTTTGGAAAAATTACCCACTGTGTGACCCAACCCAATCATCTTTCGTTTAAAAACCTACCAAATTAGGTTAAGAGTAGCCGGATATACAGAGACAGAAGAGACACAACATCAAGAACATTCACCTCACTCGGCTCTCTCACTCAACTTCGACCATCATCCATCATCTCTCTTGTATTTTTTCATCGCCAACTCTTTCATCATCAGTTGTTGCCATGGATGCTTTTGGTGGGTTTTTGGTTGCTAGCTCTCCCGAAGCAATGCTTGGCTAAGCATCTTTTTCCTTTTGAAGATGTAGCAATGGCTTGGGTTCAATGGGCTTTAAAGGGGAGTCGTTACTTATGTTTAGCTACATTGTTATGAATTCCTTAGTTAGGGTTTATGCTTTGTAGTTGAATTTTCTTGATTATAGTTTAATCAAGTGTTGAACAATTTATTATGTTATTGGGTTTATTGATGTAGAACTTAGAGCTCGAATATATGAAGTTTCATATATGTCTTGTTGTGATTTTGTTGATTCTCTTTTATCTACCTAGTTGTGTTTGATATTGAGATGATGCTAGATACCATATTGACCATTTGCATTAACTTACCCATTGCACACACTAAGATGCATTCAACAAGGTTTTAAGAAATAGAGTTCATTAATAAAAACCTTGGACTTAAAGTGTTCTTTAAGGTTTATCATTTAAAAACTTAGTGATTTTTACTCCCACCAAGATTTATTTTGAACTATGATAGCCAAAGCTCATTTTTCAAGAGGATTTTCTCACCTTTGATCATTGTTTGAATTTTCAATTTCTTTTTCCCAAAAATCCAAAAATACTTTTTACATACTTCTTTTACAATTAGTTCGATTTTGTTAGTTTTCTCAAAGAACCAAAACCCCCCCTCCTAACCAATTTAGTTTGCATTTCATAACATTTAGGCTAGCTTAGGTCCATTACATTAGATTCCAATTAAGTGAGACGACCTCAGGTTGCACTCTATATTGCAATCCTTGGAATTAAATTTTTTATTTGAACTCTAATGGGAAGAACAAAAGACAAAAAGACGAATCAATCATTTAAGTCCAATACCAATGGATCACATTATAAATACTTCTTGATGCCTTTTAAGCCTTAATACAATTATTTTCATTCTTAAAAAATAGTAATTTAATAAAAAGTGAACGTTATTAGAGTTTAAATAGTTTGACAAAATAAGTAATTTAGAATATTTAAGACTATATGCAAAAATTTGAACTTAAGACTTATAATATTAAACTTCATTAAAAAAATAATGAGATATAAAATAATTTTTATATATAATGACATATATTAACTTTTTTAAGAAAATGAGTTGTAGGATATGACAAAGTATGTTATAAATTTTTTAACATTCTTTTTTCTTTTAACTAATATATTTACTAATGATGCAATTTATTTTTATTGAATATTTGAAATTTATATGAAGAAGTTCATTAACATATCTAAAATAATTAGTTATAGTGTTCATATTATTCATAAATTATTTAAAAATAAGTAATATTATTGTTACAAATTATTTATAGTTTCAATTATGATGAAATATTTTATTGAAAAATATTTGATTATTACATTAGAAAAGGGGCCTAGCTTTAGCCCGATCAAGCTCAGGGTTGGGTCACATATTTTGGTCCTAATTGGGGCTTAAGTTAAATTCAAGCTTGATTAATAAATTTTGGGCTCAAACATTGCAAGCCTAATGGTTATAGCATATGAAGTAGACATAGGTTGTTTATACATAAAATTAAAAATAGGATGTCTCCACTAAAGAGATCATTGAAGGTTAATTAAGGTTGACAATGGGTTAGGCCAAGCTCAAGCCTAGTTTGAAGCTGTACTAGGTCAAGGATATAGGCCCGAATCGAGCCTAGTCGAGGCTAATGGCCCTTGATTTAATCTTTATTGTAACTTTGAAAGAGTCGAGAAGTAAATATTAGAATTTGAAGTTACTATCTTCTGTCCACAAAGTTGACATAGGAATACAAATTCTTTATCCTAAAAAAATTTTGACTACTAATATCCTTCCTTAATTTCGTACCTACTTATACTACTTTCTAAGAATAAGTTGGATGTTCGAATTTGAACGTCTTTGGTGAATATATCATCGACATAAAAAAAAATATACAAACACAACCTGGGCATTCATTATCTCGAAATAGTTGATGTTGTTACCTGTGGTTAAATTCCATAATAACAATAAAGAATGTGTTAAACTATTAGCAAGAGTAGAGACTGCAGCAGTGAAGAAGTTGCAACCTTCCAAATCCAACTTCCTAAAAATGTTAATTAGTATTTTTTAAACTGCATAACAATAAAGAATGTGTGAAACTATTAGCAGAAATAGAAACTGATGTCGTTAAGAAGTTGCAACCTTCCAAATCCAACTTCCTAGAAATGATAATCAGTATTCTTAAATTGCATGCAATTGAAGAATGCAAACAATGCCAAGCATGCTTAAGATTATATATATCATGCTTAAAACACCATTTCATTCTCATAAGCAAGTGTAGACAATTAACAAAAATAACTGCCAGTACAAGTCTTAACTTCTATTAAGCAATCAACTACTCAAGATCTATCTTAGTTTTCAAAAGTGGAGACCAATTTTATGTTTAGGAAACAAGATATTATTTTAAGCAGTCACTTTTCCATACTGGCTCAAACTAGCAATTGGCGACTATTCCAAACTTCATCGAAGATGGAGCACTAGAGCCCTGGTCCAGTAGTCCACTGGAGCAATGAGTTGTGGAGCCAGGAGGCTGTGCTGCACTACTAAAGCGAGGACTCAGAGGTTAGACCAAAAGGAGCACTGTAGATTAATCTATATTGTTTGTCTATTATAAATTTATTTTTTATTATATAGTTATTTAAATTATCATTTTCTTTTATTATATAATTATTTAAATATCACGTGAAATATATAAAAAATAATTTTTGTGATAATTATGTCAACAATTTTAACGATGTAGTTAATAATGTGTTATATTATAATAAATTAAAATTTAAATATTTAATTGGTATTTTTAAAATCCTCTAATAATATTATAAAATTAGATAAATTTTAAATATAATTTATTCAAATTTAAATTTCAATAAATTGCTAGAATTGAAACAGTAAATTTGACCTTTTCCGTAAGTCCACGTTAAACCGAACTATGGGCAAAACTGGACCCACAGCAATCATCATCGTCACCGTTACGTCCAGATTTCTACTTTCAATGTTTCAAAGCACACGCAAATGGAGTCAAAAAAGGAAAGCAAGAAAACGCTGCCGTTACGCTCAAGTCTTTGGCACCGAAAAAGTGTCGGTCAACCATCCAAACAATTGTATTAAAAAGGTAAAAACGTGTAGCCACGTGGCAAAAGTTACTTCAGACACCCGCCACTTAGTCCTCGTGTGTCATTACACAGTACCCGCCCAGTCCCAACAAAGTCAAAACGTCCAGCTAAACCACCTTTGAGGTCACCTTTCATGGATGCGTTCTAAGTTTCGCAGTTAATCACAAGTACGTTAAAATAACAAAGAAAAGTCCAAGAAACAACTAAACCACCTTTGAGGTCACTTTTCATGGATGCGTTCTAAGTTTCGCAGTTAATCACAAGTACATTAAAATAACAAAGAAATGTCCAAGAAACAACCAAGTCTATCATTATAGCTCAAAAGACCATTTCAATGGTTCTCGTCTTCATTTATTTTTTCAGCTCCAGAAACCCCTTATCTCATTCTTGTTGACTTCTAAAACCCTCTGAAACCCACCACCCTTTCAAGTGCCTAGTTATTTTCAAAGCCGATCTTCGTCATTTTTTGACCGGAAAACTATGGCTCTTAGCCGCCTCGACCCCCGGTCTGCGGCTGAGAAGGCCGTATCCGTGATTGGGTTCGGGTACGATTTGACTAGTGACTTTCGGTTGTCCGCTTGTAAGCCGAGTCCTTCCGGTTCGAGATTGATTGAGCTTGACCCGACTGTCACGAGAGACTTGATGCTTCCAGGTGGGATTGTCGTAAGAAATGTTTCATGTGGGATCAAGTGCGATAAGGGTGAGCGTACTAGGTTCCGGTCCGATATCCTGTCTTTTAATCAGGTAATATCTATTCGCTTATCAGCATGGTTAGTTAATGTACATGGTACAGGGTATTTGCTTTTGTTCCAAATTTATGCTTTGTATATGGCTTTAATGGCATGGAGAGAATCATGTATGCATTTATTTTTATGTATAGAGAGGGCTTATGCAAATTCCTAGATTTTGGACACCCTGATTCCATAATATAATTGGTACACTAGTTCTTTAATCTAATTTGGATATTGGGGGGTTACTTTCGTTGTTCCTTTAAGTACTTAATTGCTATTATAAACTTTCATACATTTGGTTGCAGATGTCGGAGAAATTCAACTTAGAAGCATCTTTATCTGGCAAAATTCCTTCAGGGCACTTCAATGCCATGTTTGACTTCAGGGGATGCTGGCAAGAGGATGCGGCTTCCATTAAGAATCTTGCTTTCGATGGTTGGTTCATTTCTTTATATAATATCGCTTTGGAAAGATCCCACATAATCCTTTCCAACCAAGTGAAACAAGAAGTGCCTACGACATGGGACCCTGCTGCTCTAGCGGAGTAAGATTTATCTAAACTACGGCATTAATCAAGATCAATGTATCTATAGATGATGAAAATTTTAACTTTAGGATCAAACAGTTTATTGAACTAAGGAACACTAAAAACTTGTGGCGTTTGGTTATGATTTTAGTTATTAGAAATGAGCATTTACACCATTCTGATTTCTTTTTCCAAAAAGTTTAAGAGGCAAGCTGTAACTCAAACTCCTACTGTTACCTTAGCCTTCTCTAACTCACATAATGAACATTGCAAACTAATGGTTTTACTGGCATAAAAATGAAAACATTCACATACTAGTCCTCTTCAACAAGCTCTTTTAGCCCTAGAAGTTACATGTTCTGTTATCTTGATATTATCAAAGCTATATGATAGAAACCGACTCAGTTGTAAGATATGAAATCTCTTCTTATTGGTATAGATGTGTATATTGAATCATCTCTAACTCTCATGATTAAATAAAAGTAAAAATGACAGTTCCAGCTTTTGACTGTAACTTGGATACTGGTTTCTAGGTTCATTGAGAAGTATGGTACCCATATTGTTGTTGGCGTTAAAATGGGAGGCAAAGATGTAATACACATAAAGCAGTCACAAAAATCAACTCTTGAGTTCCATGAAATGCAGATGTTGTTAAAAAAATTAGCTGATGAGAGGTTTTCAGCGGTTGCAAATTCTGCTGAACTATCAAGAAAACGGAAGGTATACGGCACTTCAAAGTTTGTAGTCTTCATTCTGTTTTAAACTTTTTCTCTTGTCTCTCCTTCTAATGAAAAGTTCAGATGTGGATGCCATTCTAGTATGAGGCGTATGTATTCCTATTTTCTTAACTTTCGTGTGCTAAAGTTGAGGGACGTGCATAAAAGTTTGTTATTAAGATAGATCCCCTAACTGCATCCCCTGATCAATCTATTCTCTAGTTGCCATTAGTTACTTTAATTAATGCTTTTGGGTTAATAAGTTGGCAGATACTTTTTATTGGTCTCTCTCAGTTGCTTTCTTGTCTTTGTTTGAACTAAGCTTTACTCACTGCGGACATCCACAAACTGTTGCACTCTCTTGGCTTCTTGGTAGTGGATGAGGACTTATTGTGTACTGCAACGTTCACACTTCAATAAAATTATAAAAATTTGTTTTAGAAATCAGCTAGTCTCCTTAGATTTCACTTTTATAGCAATGATTTCGAGTTGGCAATCTTGGGACTTAATATTCTTGTTTACTAATTAAATGAAAATACTGTCATATATCATTCTAACATAAGAAATGCGGAATAAAGATTGCTGCTGTTGGAATTTGAGTTACAATTTTCAAGTTCAGAAACCTGGGGTATATAAATTTACTATGCAGGTGTACTTATGAAATGAAAATCCTTTGTCCAATTTCTTTTTCAGGATGACCATCCCATGCCCTGGGATCTACATGGAGCATTTGCTACTTCAATTAGGCCACCTGTTGTTACTTCCATCAAGAATGAGGTGAGTTTCTTGGTGTCTACTGGCTATGTAACTAACAAATGTTTTTAAACTGCACTCAACCCGAAATACTATATTTTCAATAGATACAGACTCAGCTGATTGATTTCGTTAATTCATGCAGGATGTTGTGAGCATTGTGACGCGAAGAGGAGGTGTGGATTTTGATCAAACTCACAACCAGTGGCTATCAACTGTATCAGAGTCGCCAAATGTCATTTCAATGTCCTTTGTGCCTATAACTTCTCTGCTAAGTGGTGTACGGGGCAATGGTTTTTTAAGTCATGCAATTAATCTTTACCTTCGATGTGAGTGCAGCTTTCTCTTCCATAAGTTTTGTAATTTACAGTATGCGCATGCACAAGTAAGTGATGTTAACTAAGAGTTCTGTTCTGAGCTTAACTGATGCTGTATCAATTTAAGCAAAAATTTGCTATCTTAGACAGCGTATGGGGACTTCTAGTATTTGATTCTTCCAGGCATTTGTGTGAATCAGACACCTCTCATATTGATAGGCCACATTTAGCATATCTTTGCTTTGATTGGTTGGCCTTAATAACACTGTTTGATCAATTATTACTTAGAGCTCATCTCATAAATCAAGATATTGTCATGAAATTGTTCTCACTTTTTTCAGCCAACTAATTTGTGTATCTGAAGGTCTGGAGTATAATACTTGCACTTTTGTTTGGACTTTTATCCTTGATATTGTTATCTACTATTTGTAAATTCTGGTGTTCTAATGAAATCATGCAGACAAACCACATATAGAGGAACTCCACCAGTTTTTAGAGTTTCAGTTACCACGGCAATGGGCTCCAGTGTATGGTGATTTGCCTCTCATTCTCAGGCGTAGAAAACAACCTTCCCCATCTCTTCAGTTCTCGTTCATGGGTCCTAAACTTTATGTCAACACTATGAAGGTATATACGGTTCTCATACTGCAACAGATAAATATGATTTCCAGGTTTTTGAGAAGAGTTGTAGTACCAAATTGCGTCTGTTAACCCTCACGCAAGTTTAGTATTATATCTCATCCTTCTCATGCTTCTCCCTCTAGCTTGTGATGGACTCATAGATTTAGTTTTGGTAAAGGATCCAGCTATCCTATCCAGATCTGTACTTATATAATCTGCATATAAAATTCTTGTTTATCCTTCCTATGAACCAATGCATTGCAGGTTGATTCTGGAAACCGGCCAGTCACAGGTATTCGCCTTTACTTGGAAGGTAAAAGAAGTGACCATTTGGCCATCCATCTCCAGCATCTATCTGCTCTACCCAGTATTGTGAAGTTCGCAGATGATAATAGCTATGGGCCCATTGATGAGCCTGTGGAACGAGGCTTCTTTGAACCTGTCAACTGGAGCATATTTTCACACATATGCACAGCCCCGGTGGAGTACAACGAAGCCCGCATTGACGACTCTGCATTTATTGTAACAAAGGCCTGGTTTGAAGTTAAGGTTATTGGGATGAAAAAGGTTCTCTTCCTGAGGCTCGGGTTCTCAATGGTGGCATCTGCAAGGATTCGCAGATCTGAATGGGATGGATCTGCGGCCCTGTCAAGGAAATCAGGGGTGTTCTCAATGTTGATGAGCACAAGGTTCAGTGCAGGATTGAATCCACCTGAGAAGCCTGTGAAAGTTGACGTAAATTCTGCGGTTTTTCCAGGCGGCCCTCCCGCACCCCAAAAGGCACCAAAAATGTTGAACTTTGTGGACATGAAGGAAATGGTAAGAGGTCCAGAAAACCCTCCTGGATATTGGGTGGTAACTGGGGCCAAGCTGTGTGTGGGTAACGGTAGAATCTCTATCAAAGTAAAGTATTCATTATTAGCTATAATGTCTGAAGAGTCAATGATGTTGATGTGAAAGGAATCACTAGCATTGATTTGTTTTCCACTGGAAATGTCCAATGTATATGCAATAAGCTTAAATCCAGCTTACTGTATCAGGAAACCTTTAAAAGTAACAAAAGCGTGAGCAGTTGAGTGAGGCCGTTCATGGTTTAAATTATTATTCATTTTCATCAGCAATGTATGAATACCGTGAATATCCATATCATTCCTACATTGGATTTTACTACGGCATTATATTAATATCGGTTAATAATTAAAAAGTGCCAACCAAATTTGTAATTTTTTATTTTAAATGTATTATTATCATCAATCAATTTAATATGACAAGCATCAATCAATTTAATAAAGTTTTTTTAGTTTTAATTAAATATAAATTATCATTTTTAATTCAAGATTGATTTAAAATAAATAAATTGTTGTTATTTCAAATTTCTATTATTATAATTTTTAAAGATATGGTTGATATAAAATTATAAATTACACAAAATTATTTTGTAATTTTAAAAAAATTTTAAAAAATTATCAAAAACAATATCCAATATTGACCGATGCCAATATAATATTATACTAGAACCTAAGTTGGTACTAATACCGATAACACATTCATAACATTGATTTCTACTACATTAGCTGAGACGATAGCCATTGGTGGCGTCATAGAAGCACATCTTTCTTCCTAATGTATTTCGTTGTTGTGAAGTGGCATTTGCTGCCCATAACAAGTTACATTAGTACGCCGTAAATACTACCAATAATCTCCACAAGAACATGAACCATTTCTAAAATGGTGAAATCTGTTGATGTCTCTCACAATTATCTGCCTGGAGACAATATTACTAATGAACTTAAGGGCTGTGTGACAGTCCAAACAAACTCGAAGGTTCTTTTTCACCCTAATGGGAGCACCCGTTGGTGTAGCAATTAAACCGAAAGCCACGGCTAATTTCTCACTATGGTGGAGCAAAAGCTGTTCTTTTTCACTTCTTTCAACATCATGGAGGTCAATCTCTACCATAGGAACGTAGCCAGCTTTCTTCAATAGGTCCATAAGTTCATCAAGCTTTGCATAGATTTCTTTACTTCTAGGATGGCTCCGGTCTCCAACTATAAATGTGTATACCTTGTCTTTTACCTCAATCCAACTTATTCCAGGTTCCTTCTTCACCTTACTGTCTTTCAAAAGTCTTCTCATTTTAGCAACATTGTCCCACATGCCAGCTGATGCATAAATGTTAGCTAGTAGAACATGGGTGCCAGATTTTTCAGGTTCTAGTGCAAAAAGCATCTCAGCAGCTTGTTGTCCAACCTCAATATTCTTGTGAATTCTAGCAGCACCAAGAAGTGCTCCCCATACTGAAGCGTTAGCAGGTAAAGGCATTGCATTCACAAGCTGCATTGCCTCGTCTAATTTCCCTGCTCGACCAAGGATATCAATCATACAAGCATAATGCTCCTGCGTTGGTTTGATACCAAACAACCTCTCCATTGATGTAAAATAATGTTTGGCTTCATCGACCAACCCTGCATGATTGCATGCACAAAGTACACTAACTAAAGTTATATGATTAGGAGGAATGCAGTCTTTTAGCATCTGATTGAATAAGTTGATGGCCTCTTTTCCATGTCCATGCTGAGCCAGTCCTCCTATCATTGCAGACCAGGAGACAATCCCCCTCTCAGGTATCTCTGAGAAAGAACAGTTGGCGTCATCTATGCTTCCACATTTGGCATACATATTTACAAGAGAATTCCCGGCAAAAACATCAGAAAAGAATCCATACTTCAGGATGTGAACATGAACTTGTTTCCCTTGTTCATATGCTGAAAGATTGGCACATGCATTAAGGAGCGAACTGCAAACAAAAGGATCTGGCTTAATCCCTCGATCTTGCATTTCCAGGTAGAGTTTTAGAGCTTCTTCTCCTTGTCCATCTTGAACATAAGCTGTTATCATAGATGTGAAAGCTACAAAATCTATGATAGGGCTCTCTTTAAATACTGATTTTGCATCTTCCGAAAAGCCACATTTTCCATATGTGTCAATGAGGCTATTCACAACATAATTGGCTGCTTCAACCCCTGACTTGATGGAAAGTGCATGGATTTGCTTGCACACATTGTTAGCACGCAAGCTAGCAGTGGATTTAAGAACAGTAGATAAAGTTGTCTGATTGAATCCTACTCCCTCTTCAAACATTAAAGGAAAAAGGGATACGGCTTCTATATCCTCCCCATTTTGCGAATATCCAGAGATCATAGCATTCCATGCAATCAAGTCCTTCTCAGGCATTCGACTAAAAGCCAATTGAGCATCAGCCATCAAGTTACACTTGGAATACATATCTATAACCCCAACCCCAAGAAAGGAATCCGAGCTTACATTCATCTTTATCAAGCTAGAGTGCAACTGTTTTCCCAATTCCCTGAGACCCAGTCCGGAACATGCTTTAAGAGCACTTGATAAGGTAAACAAATTTGGACATGTTCCTGAACTAATCATTTTTTCAAAGAATCCCAATGCTACTTTATAGTACTCATGAAGAACGCACCCAGCAATGACAGCATTCCAAGATACAATATCAGGTTTAGCAATTTCCTCAAAAACACAAACAGCATCTTCAAGAATTCCAACTTTTGCATACATATCAACAAGAGCATTTGCTGAGAATGGATCCAACTCGTAGCCAAGCTTTATTAAGTATCCATGAATCTTTTTTCCCTGATCACTATCCTCTAAACCTGTAAACGCATTTATCATAGTAGATAAACTAAACTCATTTGGCCTTACTCCACTGGAAACCATCTCCTCAAACAAACCAACCGCTTCTACGAAAGAATCACTCTGTACATAACAAGAAAGCAGAGCGTTCCACGCAACGACACTTCTCTCTGGAATAGATTCAAAAAGCATAAGCGAATCTCCGAAGTTCCCACATTTTGCATACAGAACGACCAAACTATTCGCCACAAATTCATTAAATTCAAACCCTTTAACCACCACAGTCCCATGAATCTGTCTCCCTAGCCTCAAATCCTTGGTCGCCGTGCAAGCCTTTAGCACGCTAGGAAAAGTAAACTCATTGCACTTAATACCCAACCAATGCATTTCATAGAACGCCAATAATGCTTCTTCAGAATGCCCATTTTGCGCATACCCAGAAATCAAAGCAGACCAAGAAACCAAATCCGGTTCGGAACTTTCGTCAACCAGTTTCCGAGCAAGAACCAAAAAGCTGCACTTGGAATAAAATTTTATCAAAAAGTTCCTGACTTTGACGTCTTTCAACAATGCTAATTTTACTACATAGGCATGGATTGCCATGCCTGAATTTACAGACTTTGAGGCAGTGCATTGAGATAGGAGTTTGAAGGAAGGTACTGAAGAGGGTGCACGTGCGTTAAAAGAAGTAGACTCTTGGATGGAGCTACAGATAGTTGTGGTGGTTTCTATTGGTTTGCTTAATTTCTTAGAGAAATGTACGAAGTTAACGAAATTAGCAAAGTAGAGATGGGGGGTTTTGAGAGTGAAGGGGTTAAGAAACAGAGACCTTGATTTGAGACAGGGTTTAAGCAATGGGTGATAGAGGTTCATTGTCCATTTGATTTGATAAAGAGGCAGCTTAGCCTTAGCCTATTATGATCCGTTGTATTGAATAGGCCGAAAGCTCAAAAGCACACTTTCCTCAGGTTCACCTTCTACTTAATCAGGGTGTGAATAGGGTTTACATAAATATCAAAGCTAGGCCGTCTGATTACACATTTATTTTTTCTATGGTTTTTAATTTTTAATTTTCGGTTTTTATTTTTATAAAATTAAAAAAAAACTTGTTTAGTTTTTCATATTAATGTAATTATATTTTTATCATTAAAAATAATTACATATTAAATAAAACTTAAAGATAATTATTTTAAATTAAATAAATTTATTTTAATTTCTTATATAATATTTATTAATAAATTAATTTATTTTATTGAAATAAATAATTTAAATTTTAAGTTTTTATTTAAAAATTAATATTTATTTAAATACATTTTAATTATTTATTTAATTTTATATATTTAAAAGATATTTTAAATTTAATGGTATTTATTAATAATTATTATTATGTCTGAACTTTGGAAGCTTGCTCAATTTTTCTTTTGCTTTTGACTGCACAGCTATCCATCCAAAATGCTTCACCGAACAATGGCTCCGAGACGTTCTTCAGTTATGTTAATAGCTTTTTCCAGAATAAAAGATACAAAGACCCCTGCACTATCTATCTGTATGTCACACTAGAATAATTTCGTGTGTTTTATTATTTCTAAAAAAGGCCCTTGCAATGTCTGTTTGTCACCCAAAACTTTTTGAGTTGAATCTAATGCTGTTATCTTAATGAACTTAATGCGAGTTTTGATTCTAATCTAGTACAATATCGATACTGAATAATTTTTAAAATTTATAAAATTACAAAGTAGCTTATTAATAATATAATAATATAAATTTAATATAACAACTATTTATTTATTCTTATTAATATTATTTTTACATATTGTTATATAAATAATAACTATAATTAATATATAATAATCACAATATAAGAAAAAGAATTTTTAATTCTTATACAAATATAAAATTAAGAATAGAACGAAGTATTTACAATATTGGAATGAATTACATTAAACATCATGTAATCACAATATAAGTTCATAAGCAGAACAATATAAGTTTGTGCCAAGGAACACAACAAAATAAAAGTAAAAGCTAAAGCAAAAATAAGTAATTAAAAGTTTTTTATTTATATTACATATAGAATATAATACATACATCATATACGGGTGAAATTAAAAGAAAGAAAAAGAAATAAAAAACTTAAAACTTTATTATATGGCATCCTATCTCAAATTGTATTGCTCCTAGATTTTATTTAGTACGAAATTCTCATTATTGAGGAGGAATCTTATCGTTACCATTGTCCAAGCTCTCAATACACATAAGCAAGTAAAGTTATTTTTTTTAATCTTTTATTGATGACCACAAGAAAACGTGTGTACAAGGAAGGTCTATTTTTCATATTGATCTTTATTGCTTCCTTCATCATCTTTATGACATTATAAAAATAACATATTATTATTTTCTCATCACTGTAAACTAGACAAAGTACTCTCACAAAAGACCCATAAACTCAAATGAGAAATTGATGTTGAAACCAAAATTCATGATTTTCAAGTATAATCTTAGAAACCTTTATTCCATCATTACACCTGGCATGTTGAGATATAACTCACTTATCACTTATAAATATTTGTTTCAACTCCTTCATTTAAAAAAATGACGTGATAAAAAATTAGTTGCAAATCTTATAATAGCATAACGACACAAATTCCTAACATTGATGGAATCCTTCCTCATTAAATTTAAAACCTATATGTGATTAGGAAAGAGAGGAAAGAACAAGAGAGCCTTAGCACAGTAAAGCAAGAAGAGAACATGGCTGAACATCAGAATTTTCCTGTTAACCAACCTAGGAATGGAGATCATGGATTGAACGGTGAGCAGGAGAGAGTAGGAGATAACAACGGTAACCATAGACGTAGGACGATTAGGGAAGCAACGACCTCAGATGTCAATTATGACCCTTTCACTGCGGCTTGCCCTAACTTCGATGTAAATTTCGAAGTAAAAGGTTTGTTGATTAACTCCCTCCTGAAATTTCACGGTTTGGCAGGAGAGGACCCGTATATTCACCTACAAGCGTTGTCGATGATTTGCCAAAGTATGAGAAACCCGTGGGAGCGCATTTGGATCAAGTTCTATGGAAGGTTTTTCACTTGTCGCTGGAAGGCAAAGCCCGGGAGTGGTACATGAGCCTCCCGAGGCATGTAGCTAA
>JANZLX010000002.1:32074302-32084319 GCA_025531955.1 Erythroxylum orinocense
TAATAAGTTTAATAATATAGTTAAGAATAAAAAATTGATAAATTTAATAATAAGTAGAAAATTTATAACAATATTTACTAATAATGATGATGATGATAATGATGATGATGATGATAATGATGATGATGATAATAATAATAATAATAATAATAATAATAATAATAATAATAATAAGGACATTTTGATCTTTTTGTTACTTATTCTAAGTTTATATTTTCAAGCTAAACATTGAAATAGAAATTCTTTCTCTATTCCATTTCCTAAACCAAACAAAGTAATACTCATTCTGTTCTATTCCTCATCTTTTTTATTATTAAGGATAACTATTCTATTCTCCATCTATTCCATTCCTTGAACCAAACAAGCCGTCAGGCCTATAAGATATCAGGAACAACCCTGGATCAAACTAACTACTTTTACACCTTTATCTAACAAAGAAACTCTAGATTGGACTCTATTGTTTCCTATATTCAAAAGCCACCTATCTTTCCATATATGTATGGAGTTTTGTCCCCTCCTCCCCGTGTTAAACTATCCTGTAAAGAGGGATAAAGTGACATGAATGCTTCTCTAAATAAAACTTGGGCCAATTCCTTTTCTAGCTTCAAGGATATGATTATAGAGATAGTATTCTGACTTTAAAACTCTTGCAACTAATGATTCCTGTGATTTAAGGATCTCAATCATTTTTTTTTATTTTTTGCTAATAGGGTTAAATTGAAATCTGACAAATTTCTCAATCCCATTCTACTTCCTTATTTTTTTTATTACAAAGTTTATCCCATGCCATGCGTTAGCCCATAAAAATTTGTGTTAATCTTCTCCAATTGAATATATACCAGGTTGGTATTATGAAGCATAATATAAGTCGCTTTAGATTAGACCTCTGATATCAAATATTTCTCTTCTATCCATATATAAAGTTTCTTCTTACACCCTTATAGCTTTGTGCTTACCCTTTTCCATTAAAGCTTGAAAATTTTACTTTTTCTTTATCTACCAAGTAATGAAACTAGACTATGTTCGTTGCTTGTTACTTACCCCTTTTCTTGGTTCAGGTGCTCCCGGTGGGCTAATGTGGGATGCTACTCTACTACTTGTCAAGTGAAAAAGGAATGTATTGGATTTGAAGGTTTATATCAGTTCCAGTACATCAATAACCCTTTTTCTGCTTTTTATGGTTTCAGATAGATGATAAAGATGGAGGGCAGCGTCAAGGCTCAACAGCTTGGCCTGGTGGCACGAAGGATTTTTCAGCTTTTCTAACGTACTAACAAGAAAGAGGAGGAGGACGAAGTGCCTCCAAGCCATTTAAATTGCTGCTGCAGAAACACGTGGATTCTCATTCCGCGGAGGAAGAATTATATAATGATGGACAACCGAACCTTGGCCAACCTTCGCCAGCCAGACCGTAATAGTAAATCTACTGTATTGATAAATAGTAACTGCCCAATTACCTAGTGGCCTCAAATCAAAACCAGAAGATAATTGTTTCTTTAACAGCATGTTTAGTACATCTTCGCTTAAAATGAGGCATGTCTTTGTTGGAAATTTATACAAGATTCGAATCTCGTTTCTTATTTGCTAAATTGACCTGCTGCGATTGTCACTCGCTTAGCAGGGTTGATAGAAGAAGATCCTGCATAAAACTAGCTCTCCCCGCAGCTTGCCTAATCCTTTTTTGTCGCTCTTCATAACTCAAAGAAGGGTCAAAATTTAAACTGCATGAGAAAGAGTGAGGGAGCATAGTCAACACTTGAACTTATGAGAAACCTCAATTATGCACGACTTGCACCACAGATGTAGTCTCATTCATGCCCCCATGGAGCTTAGACTTTTAACCTCCAAGACAGAAATGAAACAAACCAATGCTACACACAGATTATAGCATTTGAACCAATTAGAAAAATATATTATTGCATTTGTATAAGACAGATTACACGTGGTTCATTTTATAGTCATCACATCAACTTCACATGATCAAGCGAATGTCATATGTGCAGTCTTTTACCCAGGATTAAAAAATATATCGCAAAGTGAGTGAGGGAGGCTGTAAACATATACAGTTGGTATAGCTGTCCACATAATGGCTGATGACCAACAAAAAAGAACAGGGTATACTGGAACAATTTCTCCACAAAGCGGGAAGAAGATGTTACCACATAAATAAAACAGCCACCTGGAGATTCCGGTTACATGAAAATCATTACTTTATCCAAAATTTCAACATTATCCATATATAGATGATGTTGTCTTTCTCTGGAAAGTTCAAGTGGCTCAAAACTTAGTAGCAAAATCCACCAGTTATATCATTAACTCCTTTGATTAAGATAATTGGATATTGATAATGCTTTGCTCACTTCCCATCCAACACTTGTATAACTAAACAAAGAAGCAGAACTGAGGCTTTTTGCAATCAGTCAATAGAAAGGGTAACATTAGATAAGTACCTTGATCTCCATATAGGTTCTGGTGCAGCATTTTTGGTGGAAACATCCTCTACACTCGATACCACAGATTTAGAAATTTCTTCTGCTTCAGATGCAGGGAAATTCAAAATAAGTGACGAAAGAACTGGATCAGTTGCTGCATTAGACGTGTTACCATTGCTTGACCTATAACCCCCACCCCCTAGCAGTACTTGTAAATGAGCCTCACGGAGATCCCGTCCAAGGACGGATAATGCTTGACTGCTAGGAATTGCAACTCTACGTAATCTGCGACGTCTCTGCAAGTAATCTTTAGTTAATGGAAACCAGAAAACCGTTTGAATTACTCATTGACATAAACCAATAAATATGACATCCATATTATAAGAATATTAAAAATTGTAAGACAATTTAGATTCAGTGATTGGAAATTCCATTGCAAGGATATCTTGAATAAATGCCCGTGTTGCAGAGTGATATGACTCAGCATATCTCGTGAAATCTTGGCCGAGCAAACAGGACACATCTGCAATGGCAGAGTGGATGTATCATGAGTTGTATACAAAAGCTTCTAATGTAAGGAAAAAGTTTCTAGGAAGCATCAAGGGCAGTAAATACATAAAGCATCACATGGTCAGACTTCAGAACTGATTGCCTTTCTGAGAAAATAGTTATAAAGTGACCAAGTTGTCTCTTATTCTAAGCATGTGAGGTGTTAGCATATAAGTATCACCATTGATCTTTTCTCTCATTAATTTTTCATCTCTTCATGTTACCAAGAACATATCTGCCACTTCTTTTAAGTACATCAATTTAGACCCCTTTCAAGCTTATGCATTAAACTAAAGACCATGCTAATATTTAGTTCCCAATTATATAATAATAATCACAAAGCAGGGGAGCAAATCTCTATTGTTGTTAAATATATTTATTACACTCTATAAATGGCATATTTTAGCGTGGATGAGTGAGAAAGAGAGAGCTAATTATTCAAGTATAAAACCAAAGGAACAGAATTGATTTTCTTGTCTAAATGTCCTCTGAATCACACAAATTACCGCAACATTAATTCTATGTTTTGATTGCACTTCAAATTACAACTATTCCAATGGAAGCAACCCTGCCTGCTACAACTTCTGGATATTCAACTAACAGAAAAGGAACAGGACACAAAAAAGGGTCATCACATTTTAGTTGAGAACGCTCTAGTTGTCATATTTACAACCATTTCCATCTTGTGACTGCAACTACAGTTGCATTTAGATTTCTTGGAATACAGTTTCCTCACAGAAGGCACTCTTTCTCAAGTGACACTGCTGATCATACAGAAACAACTTTTCAAGCTGGTCGCAAATGACAGGAGACCAATACCGAACATAGCTACTTTCAACATTACTGCTCCCACAAGAATGCCAATTCCGTTTGATAATACAAAAGGGCACCAAAGCCCTCAAGCCCACTCTTTAAGTTTCGAACTCAGGCTCCAATAAATCAGAACATATTATTCTCAACACGGTAGTATCATTTCCAACATTCACGCCAACAATTTCAAAGGATTATGAAGTGAAATATGGCCACAAGCTTAATAAACATAAACCAACAGGAAGATAAACATAATAGGTATGGAGCGAATAGCAAACAGAGGAACGGGAAAAATTCAAACGTTATGGTAAAGTTGCCAAACTAAGTAGTACCCAACAAACGCTGCAGCTGCTGCAACGTCGAAACCCGAATCCAGAAAAGACTACAAAGCATAAGAAGCAAACCCAACAAAGATCACAACTTTTTGTAGCAAAAACCATATAAGGAAATCCGGTACACAAATTAATAAACAAGATACACAAGGACAAAACAGCACGAACATTAAAAGATAAAAGTGAACCACTTACGGTGACTTTAGATTCGCAAGAGTGTTCATCTTCGAGATGGGAACACAGAGACGCGATATCGAAATCCTCATAACAGTAAGGGCATGGAAAATCTGGTCGAACCTCGTCATCTACCTCGAAATCTTCGATGCTTAACCGATCTAGAACATATCAAGAAAAAAGAAGACTTCGTACATTAGAAAGTACATAGAACAATTTTTTTTTTCTCTAAAAGACAACGCTAAATGTTCATCCATATAAACCAGGATCATACAAATTTTGAGAAAGGAGGGTTCCTACCCAGAGAGCTCTGATGGTTGTTGTGCAAGGTAAACTGGCGTTTAGCGGCGGCGACGCGTGAAGTCCAGAAATCAGAGTCCATTTTCTCTTAAACAAAAGCGATTAATGAGTGTGGCGCGTTGTGAAGTTCTTATTCACCTGTATGTTAAAAATAAAACCAACAATCTGAAAAAGAAAAGGGAAAGAGACCCTTCTCCCCACGATTTATATGCTCCTGTTTGTTTGACTTGCAAGTGTAAATGAAAGTCTCAACCTTTGATCTGAAGCAAAAATACAAGTTACAGGAGGATGATAAAAGAAGAAGAAGCTTTATTTTGCTTAGGTTGACTAATTCCAAACAACCCTTTTTTAGTGCGCTTTTAATTAACGAGATAGAGAGAAGCTTGAAAACGTGACGATTGAATTAAGGAACGAGGAGAGTGTTTGCAGCTTTTCCATCTTGTTCTGTTAATTTGCGTTTGTCGTAAAATTATAGGAAGCCGTTTAAGGATGGTCAATTCGTGTCCTGTTATTACGTGTGACCGAAACAACCGATTATGGCAGTGTCGTATCTGACATGAGACCCATGGCTTCGCTCGGCATCACCCTTCTTCTAATAATCTTGTCCAATTACTTATCCAATTACTTAATATCTATAGGAAGCTAGAGCGGCATGAACTGCAACGCAAATGGAGACATCTTGGTTTCTGCTTCTGATGACAAGCCAGTAATTCCATAGGAATGGGAATATTGGCTGCAGGAACTCTCGTTTCATATCCGTACAATCTGACTTAATTTTCCTAACGATCCTAGACTTTCTAAATTGTCTTTTAAACCAAAAATCAACCTATTATAATTAGTGATCTGCACGCTCTAAATTTAAATGACCTAGAGATCATAGGTTCATTTGAGTAAAAGATTTACCTCTTTATTCTTAATAATATTTGGAAATTTTTCAAATAGATTTTCTAACTTTGACAAAAGGTTTATCCCTAAAACTAATAACCTTTATACATATGAAAAATCCTTGTTGCACTAATTCCCTAGTCTTCTTTGTATCTTCTCTATTAGTGAAAACACTCTTTGAGTTGGAATTTCATGGTTGATAAAGGTGGAATAAGATAAATAAAAGGGGTTATTTAACATGTAAACTAGAGATGTAAGAAAGCCATCTAGTAAGATGTTATGCACTTGTTAAAAGAATTAAGTGGCTTTTGTTATAATTAATTACCAAACCTGAGAGTTCTTTAAAGGTATGAAGAGTTGTCACTAGGACACTCAATGATTTGTCTTTTGCTTTTGAAAATAGGAGCAATTAATCTACAAAGGATAAATTAAACAAACTAAGTCTTCTATAATATTTAAAATTAGGATCCAAGGAGATATTATACTTCACTAGATTGATCAAAGTCTCTATTGCATAAAATGAATAGGTCCCCAAAACCCTCCCACCCATGAAACAATTAGTTGACTCTCTATTGATTAATATATGAAAAGAAGATGTAGTTATGCACAAACTTAACTAGTTTATGAACTTTACAAGAAAAATAAAATACCTCAAGCAATGGTAGAATAAACTCCCAACTTACTGAGTTGTAAGCTTTATAGAAGTCCACACTAATAGAACAATTCTTTGGGAAAGTCTTCTTGAATATCCTTTGAATACTTATTAAGAAATTAGTACAATATTCCTAATTTATATACCTTCTAAGAAAGCACCTTGAGTTTCACTTATTTCAAAACTCTCTTTAATCTTATTGCTAAGAGTTTATAAATTACTTTTAACAAAAAATTACAGCATGAGATAGGCCAATACTCACTGAGTGAATAATGTTGGGGACTTCAAGTATCAAATAAATAAAAGTCTTATTGATCTCTTTCAAGAGCTTACCTTTCTTAAATAACTCTAGTACTACTTCTGTAAACAGTTTCCTTACTAAAGGCCAAGCTTTTTATAATACTAATTTAGGTTATTAGGACGTGGGCCTTGTTAGTATTCAATCTAAACACTAGCCCTTCTACATCTTATGCATTAAAGGGAATGATGATGAACTTTATCCTGTCTTACTTCAATTGGTTATTAATGAAAGAGCTAAGGATTTTCTCTAAAGAATTACTATAAGCTGACATACTAAGAGAGTTTTTGAAGAAGTTAAAAACTTCCTCCTTTATCTCCATTTGAGAAGAGACAACTACCCTATTTCACTTGGTAAAAGAGCTTATTTTATTATATTTTCTTCTTGCCACTATGGAATTATGGAAGAATTTAGTGTTTCTTTCCCTTTCCTTTATCCAACAAACCCTAACTCTCTACTTTAATAAAGAAGTATGGATCACTATAGCCTTAGTGTATGAATTAATAGGTATTAGTGTGTGAATTAATAGGTAACTTCTCTTCCTTCATCAACATAATAGGATTGGAAACATTAAGCCCATTATGTGTAGTTCTCTTCGATTTAACCTTCTTTAGCTCCTGTTTAATCAAGTGCAACCTTTTAAGATAAATAAAATCTTTATGACTATGTAAAGGATGAGCCATATCTCTAAGAATAGCCTCATTAAAAATCTTTATATCCTGTTAAAAAATTATTAAATATGAATAAAAACTATCCCCTACACTTGCTGAATATATCTTAAATGATGATAAGGGAGTGATATGACAACATTGGATTCATAATAAGTGCTTTGCTCTTAAAGAACTTTGACAACCACTTTTTATTATCTAGTTCCCTATCTAACTTCTTCCTTATGAGAGTAAGAACAATTTTGTATATCTAGAATTTAATAAAAATTATGATGATGACATATAATTATAGTTTAAAAATTAATGTTTTGATAATTTTTTGCATATTATATATGTGTGCTTTAGATTTCCAGTCTGCATTAACAAGTGAATTGGTGTCCTATACATATAAAGTAATCTAAGTCAGTGTTAACAAAATGGTTTCTAGAATTATCATCTTAAGAGGTTTAGGCACTATACCTTTCAGCCTAATGTAAAGTAAAGTATACTATTGAATCTTTTATAATAATCCAAGGTTGCTAGTTCCTAAATATCCTTCTATAGAGAGAATCATTGATGAGCCAAATTACAAGCGTACATAAAAAGTAACTTCTACAAAGGTGTTAGTTTGCAAAAGAGTAATTAAAATATAGAGAAATTGATTAGAAATCTTACTATTGTCAACCCTTATAAAGAAGGGATGAAAAACTACAATGACTCTTCCATTACATTGACATTGGTGATTAGAGATCACCCATCAATTTATTTTTAAAAAATCATAATTCTTCCTAAAAGGAGTTGGTTTTTATTTTGTTCTCTAAAAGACCTACTAAAGAGGTTTCTCCTAGAGGAGCATGTTATACAAGGCTTGCTATTTATTATGGTTGTTTAAACCTCTAACATTCTAGGTTAAGAAAGATTAATTAGAAAGTTTGGAATAATATAGTTTTTTTCTTCCTCTTAGAGTATCTTTTAACTATTATAAAAGTGGCTTCTTCCCCTTGATTAGTGCTAAATGGAGGGGAATGATACTTAATTTGAGTAGATTTTGCATTTAATGTCATTTTGTATGATTTATAAATTCTTATTGTTGTTTATAAACCTTGGTCACATTAGGTACCACTATTTAAGTTATGTCAGGTGTCTTACCTTAAGGAGATGTTGTTACAACTAGATCTTCTTTGAGATCTTTGGGGATAACTTAATTAGGTAAGCTGGGGCATTCATTTGCTAAGGAGTTCGTATATCCTTTATTAGAGTCTTTAACTAAAGGAACCACATTAATTTCCGTTAGCTTCTGAATGTTCTTGATGTTAAGATCCTTCTAATAGGCTTCCAAACACTAGCTTCTTGTTGTGTTTCAGGTCTCCAAGGCTAGGTAATTTTAGTTTCCACCTCCTCAAGCTTGTCTTCCTTTACCAGTCTTAATATCTTTAAGGTTTCTAATAGTTCCTTCTGTACTTTAACTTTAATATACACTTTAGTGAAATCAATCCTTTTAATGCCTATTATATGCTCATGAAGGCATAAGGGTTTGCCCATGGAGCTAGTTAATTTTCATTTGATTCCTTAGACTCCACCTCCAAGATAACCTTTAGTATTGTTCCCTTCTTTAGAGCTACTATAAGCTACAACTGCCTACTGTTCTTGTACGATTATAGGATTCTACCTAGATAAAAGAGCAACTTTTCAACAAATGTAGAGATTCTATGTAGATAAAAGAGCACCTTTTCAATATATGTAGAAATTGGCTCTCACTATATATGGGAACTCTGGCCTAAAGAACATAATGGTTACAAATGAAGATTAATTCCACTTTAAATTTTTTAATATGTAGAAGATGTATGAAACTCTTGAGTAGGGGCCCTGGCATTTTTATGGTAAACCACTTCATTTTTAAAGATGGAGACTGTGATGTATCTTTGATAAAAAGAGCATGAGCCTAATCCCAATATATGTATATTTTCACAATGTTTCACTAGAATATTAAACCATATTAGGCCTTAATTATATAGAGTGTTCCCTACCTACCTTGCTCCAAGTTTTAGGAAGCGCTGAACCAAAAGATGGACCTTTCACTCCATCTAGATTTTGAGAGTTAGAGCTTATCCTAGGATGGAGAGGATGTATGTTAGTAGCATCAGTGCGAGAATGGGATGGTAGGTTTTTTAGCAACTTAGAGGGATGCAATTTACCACTGACGGGAGTGAATTTGAGCTTAGATAAAGAAGCTAGAGAGACTAGTGTAGGAGTTAGGTTAGATCTAGTTGCAAAATCCATATTAAAAAGGTAAGAAAAAGACCAAATGTAGTTAGGTGGGAAGAGTGAATATTTTTTTACCATTAACTTTAAAAGGAAATTCAACAGTTATTTTGATTGGAAATGATGGAAGCTGATTCTAGAGAGATATTCAATTAAAAATAGTTTTATTATCATTATAATGTCTAAAAACTTGTAAATTAAAGTATCTTTTAATGCTCTTGGCTCTACTTGTAACATCTCACCCCCTACTGGAAGGGTAAAATAGTAAATTTGACATAGGATGTGCTAGATTGGTATTTTATAGGACTGCTCATACATAATAGGATTGCTACATAGTCACAATTGTGCACATGAACTTACTGTACATGCATACATGACATTCCCGGTTTCGTGCCTAAGACAATTTTATTGGGATTAATGTAGTTATTGGGTTTGAAAAATTATTCTGAGTGCGTCATAAATTGTTTTCTATTTTAAGGGATTTTCAAGAATTTTTCTGGATTTTTCTGGAGAAAATTTCTGGACTGGAAAAATCGCCAATTGACGAACCGGTCGATTTTCGGTAGCGAAAATTGCTACCCAATAGCACTGTATTATTGGGTATATTATTTTGGGATTGAAATTGGGGTCAATTGAGTTGATTGGGTTCAGTTTTGATCTGGATTATTAAATCATT
>JANZLX010000002.1:32084419-32097469 GCA_025531955.1 Erythroxylum orinocense
AGGGTTTTAATTTCCTTAGCCTTCAAGAGAGATTTTGGGGTTGTTCAAGAAGAGAAAAAGGTAGAGGAAGAGAAGAGTTTTCTTTTAAGCTAGGGATCCCTTCATTTGATGAAGAATGAAGGTATCAAGAGAGACAAGAGGAACAAGAGAAGAAGCATTTTGAGCAAGTCAAGTCTTTAAGCACAGAAATCAAGGTGGATATATGTTTATAATAGAATAAATGAGTTATTACTGTTTTCTTTAAATCAAAGAAGTGTTTTTTTTATTCTAATTGCATCATAAGTGTTGCATTATTGTTCATGAATAATTTGTGAAATATGTTATATGTTTGTTACATTATTTGAGTGATGATTTTCAAAAGGAAAAGACCATGAAAGTGGCATTTTTTAAAACAAGATGTATGTTTCTGAAAACATATTTACAAGAATGGTTTTCAAGATATACATCAAGTATATGAAAAGGCAAGTTTTCAAGAAAAGTGTCATTTTGGGCAACAAGTTTACAAGAATCTGAAATATATGTGTTATGTGGGTTTGCGGTGGTCCCTTAAGAATTGTCATGTGCACGTTGACCCAAGTTAAAGGCTTCTCCCGCCTGTCCGCTAGTGACATGAAGCTCCTTCATGGACTCCCATAAGTTTACGGCTATACAGGACCATTAAGTGGAAATGTGTAGTACGTTCTGTTTTTGGATCCACCCAAACCATTCTGATGTGCTTATGTGCTCATAATATGTTTGAACAAGTGTGATGCATTCATATTTTTATGACTTATAGATTTTGGCTGAAAGCCTAGAATCAGGTGATTATGAACTCAAAGAAAATATTTTCAAGGTTTTTGCTTACTTTTTATTATAAACTGTTACCCATGAGCTTTTAAGCTCACCCCCTCTCTGTCCCATCCTCAGGTGATAGCTAAGAGGTCAAGTGATCAAGAGCTTAAAGGAATTGTTTCTTTTGCTACTTTGTAGTTCTTATAACCTTTGTAATTTGAGATTTCGGATTACGTTGTATTGTGGCTTGAGAGGCCATTATAGCTTTGTAAAACTCTTGTTTGAGGGTATGGAAATGGGAATGATAAAATTAGTTGTAAGTATTGTACTAAAGAGTGATGAAAAGAAAGAATTGAGAGTCTTATGATTTTCAATCGATGATGTTCAAGAAATTTCATAAGATTAAGCTCACATTCAGGATTTGAAGTTGGGCTCCGGAAACGGCTCCCAACATGAGTGGCATCAAAGCAAGAGTTGGATTTCAGAAACAGGCAGGATCCAACAAAATTCATTTTAGAAAAAAAGAGACTCTATTTGGATCCTAAGAATGAATTGCTAAGAGCTTATCACTCAAGAGAAAATATTGGGTCCTTTGGTTATAATAAGGAGAGAAGTGTACCTCACTTTTTTTAAAATCAATCTTAATTAGAAAGAGTTCTAACAAGATAATATCAGTGGCCCTTTTTATAGAGTACATGAGATTCAATTACTTAGAAATTTAGAACCTTTCAGTGTTAAGGTTCAGACTCTCATTAGGAATAACTCTTGATTTTGTCCATCTCAATTAGCTAGAGGATGACAGGAAGTCAACAAACTAATTGTTGGAATTACTCGTGACTCAAACTTATAGGATTTAGTCATTTAAACTCTAGACAAATCTTCAAGATTCACAACTCAATATTGTAAAGAACTCTTGTAACAGCCCCTACCTACAATGCCAACCCACAAACTGATGTAGGATTCAGTAATATCCCTCTCCCACTCATTTATCTTATGGCTAGTGGCTCATAACATACGAGGAACTAGAGATATGCTAAAATTCTCAATCTTGAATAGGAATTGTCTAATATGTAAAGAGGTATTTGAAAGCGTGAATCGCCTATTTTTTTATTGCAATTACTCAAACCAATTGTCAAGGACTATTCTGTACAAGTTTGACACTTCCTACTCCCTACTTTATTATATCACAAATTCTGGAGTGGGCTAATACTCATCGTTGTAGAACTAAAAGGGACAACAAGTTATTCAAGATTGCTTTAGGAGCTGCAACGTTCTATATCTAGAGGGAAAGGAATCAAACATTATTTAGATCTAACCCCATATAGGTGAATTCATGTAACCAACTCATCACCTTCATATCAAAAGTCATTGCTTGCCAACTACATATTCATCTAGAACTTATTACCTCTAGCAATTGGAGACTATGATTCTAAGGTACTAAAATGTAAATACATCACATACACGCACCTCAACATACACTCATGGAAATGGAAAAAACTAAGGAGAAATTTGCCAATTCCAAAACCATTACAAAAGCAACAAAAACAAAACCATATATGCGATGAACTATTAGCCATCGATAGAGAAAGCACTAAGAAGGAATGTGATGAACTACTGATGATGGTGCATGTATCAGGAGTGTAAATGTCCATATTTTATGTAGCAGGAATGCACGTGTTCCCTAAACTGATTAATGGCTAGTCTTTTAAGTATTATGCCAAAGTAGCTTTGTTGTAGTATAATTTGAAATTACTATAATTATTCAAATTGAAGTAAAATGCTTGATATATTAATGAATTGTTTAATTTTCAAAAAAAATGGATAAGCTAAAGCTTGGTGCTAATGCCCACACTTTCATTACTAAGGCCTTGCATTCCTCCTGTCTTGGCCAAGGAAAGAGGCCCCTCACGGGGTCTCCATAACTCCCACATCTATAAGTGTCTTATCAATGATGATACCGGTACCATCCTCTTCACCATACACAACAATCATGGTCTTAACTTTATTTTAATTTCCACTGTATATGCTTAAATTTATACACACTTTTGATTGTTCTGTTATTTGTTATGCACTTTTGTTGTTTAAACAAACACAATCACGTGTATATTATAGGGAAGGTTAGATTTTTATGTCAATTTTTTTTTGTTTTTGATGTTTTTGTTGTTACTTGCTTGAAATTTTATTAGGCGATTATTGCTCTCCGGTACATGATTCTATCCTTTTGATTATTTAACTTGGAAATTGTGGTAGGATTTGATTTCGCATGCAATAAAATAATTGCAAAACCTTTTTATATGATTTTTCGATAGTTAAGATCACTTAAATTCTATAAAATAATTAATACATAAAACATAATGAAGCATGAATCTTAATTCATACCTTATTGTGAAGCTTACTTATTTTCTTATCATTTCTCTCAAATCGTTGTGAAACTGAATCATCTCAACCACCATATTCGTACCAATATTTGGCTTTTAATAATAGCCACGAAACATATTGAAAGAACTCTACAACTATTATAGGGAGATACAGGTAAGAAGTGTTAACTCTCTTGAAGTCTAAGCCTATTTATAATAGACTTTGGATATTTTGATAATTTAATTGAAATAAAATTCTATTTGAATTAAACTTTAGCTAGAATTACAATTAATTCTAATTAAATACTAATTGTACCTAAGTAAGAATCAATATATCATATTGATTTTTATTTATTAAGTATCTCATATTTAATCATAAAGTTTCTCAAACTGAACTCTATAGAGTCCAACTTGATTAACAAACATTTTTTTAATTCGTTCTTAATTTGTGTGTGACTCAATAGGTTCCCAAATATGTTTGCAATGAAAATAAATTATAATCCTAAATCTTCTTTATGATTAAATAAATTAAATATATTTAATTTTTTGATTAAATAATTTACATTTCTATATTAAGATTAGTGTCTAACAATACATAATGATCATCTAAATATTTAGGAATATTAAAGTAGTTTTAATTAACTTTCTTATGCATAATTCTTTTGTATAATTTAATCTTTTATCATACGATGTTTCGTTTAAATATAGAGCTTATAATTAATGTCTACTCTATTTAAGTCCAGTCATGCTGGTTCTGCATCATTAGGAATTGATTTAATTAATGACATTTTAAAATTATTTTTAAAGTGTCATTCTATTTGGGCTAAAGATTTCTCAGATCAATACAAATAATGGAACATTCACTTTAATCACTTTAGGGTAATAAATCTCACTCATCTACCTCCATATAATTTATACTATGTCAAATGACTACTGATTGAGCTATCTTTAACTAAAATAGGACATAAATAGTATCAAAAATAGCAATCCCAAGATACTTTAGAGTTTTCAAGTCAAATGATCACATATGTGATCATCATGATGAAAATTTTATAGACATACAAGTAATGTCCCTTCTCATATAGGGTTAGTTCAATGAATTTGTTTTCTAGCAAGTCCCTACGTATTTATTTAAGTATCTCAACACTTTAGTATATAAGATTGACTACTTCATTTATAAAGAAGAAACATAACATCTAGTCATTTTACGCTCTATTAACGTTCAGTCTTAATAAAACAATGATTAAAAACAATTTAAAAATAATAAATAGATATCATATGAATCTCATAATTACGATCTTATCATAATTTTATTTATAATGCATATTTATCACGTAGACTATACCATATATATCTAAATATGTATAAAATAAGAAATATCTTTCAATAATTATGTAAATAAATTACAATCAACTTTTAGGTGTAGGGCACAAATTAGTATATTTTGAGTTGGGTTTTGCCGGATTCGTCTTTAACTTTAGATTAGGACGCAAAAGTCGTCGCTTCTTGTTGTAGTGTCATTTCATGTTTTACAGCGCTGGTGCTTATCTGAAGAACATGTGCTTTTTTTTGTCTGAACTGTGGCAGGAGAACTGCACTGTTTCAATATTCAGTGATCCTAGTTTTGTTTCTCTTTAGCTTGTTATGTTTTATAAAACCTCGAGTCTTAGTACGCCAGTGACGATGTAAGCTTCTTTCTTTTATTTCTAAATCATTAGGAAACCGCATCTTTCTTTTCCAATGGTAGACTGGAAGCTAACTCTATGAAGCTACAGATTCTAGTTCCATGATGATCACTTTCCCTTTTTTCGGATTTTTGTATTCCATACTATTCGTTTGGTTTTACTCTTCAATGACTGTGGTGTTGGAAACAAATAACATGTAGATTCTGTTACCAATTTCACCAATTATCCATTTCCAACTTGAGAATAAGAAGATTTATTAAACTACTTTATGTTGCATTGTACTATAATGATTGTCTCGTGCAGTTGATTTGATGAAGCCAGATACCATTGTCATCATTCGAGATGCAAAGATTGATATGTTAAAGATTCGATGAGGTTAGCCGTTGAGTTGGTGAACCTTCTAAATTGGTTGTAAAAGAGGACAACAATTAATCCATCCCTCGCCAAGTATGAAATGGTGACAGTTCCTCATCCTGCTGAAGAGTAAATGCATTTTTTTGGAAGTTTTACAGAGTGGCATCTTAGTGATACTTTAGGAATAGAAAGGCTGACAATTGTTTTGCTCTATTTGTTGTTTAATGGGGTGCTCGTCAGATAATAACTATAGTGTCTACTTAACAATGACTCATAAGTTGAGAACTATTCCCTTACTAATTGGAGTTTTTCTTTCACTCCCAGGAGGCTTAAACTGAAACTGTCAATTTTATCAAAAGAGGTGGTCTACTATGAGCAGCAAAGCTGTTCATAATGGTAAAAGATGCCATGAGCCAAATACCGTTCTATCAAATTCTACCTATTTTACGCATCTGATAAAGCTCATTAAAGCAGTCTGACTAGCATACCAGATCAAGTCGGGCATCAACCCAGATTTTTTCAATCGACACTTTCCAGTGCCTAAGCTTGGCTCAAAACAAATTTGCCATTAGGAAAACCCATCTCTTGCAATGACAAAAAATCCTCCAGATGGGACAATAATCAACATTTCAAATTACAAAACTGTACCTGTTTGCAACAATATACCTACTTCCGGATGCTTGCAGACTATGGGATTTTAATTCCACAACGAAGTTCAAGCTTCAAGCAAGTCATTTCCATTGTAATCCATGAAACTACTACGTGCAAGACACCGCAAATATAAAATCATCCATCTACAACATAAAGGAAAGATAGTACAAATGTGTTACTAATATACCTTCTAAGTATATTGGTAGTTAGATATATAAATAACAGTGCGGCGGCATCCTGAGATATTCCCCGGACCAAACAAAGCCAATAAGAATCAATCAGGGACCTAATCAGAAAATATTACAAAACAAAAAAGATCAAAATATAAACTGGAAACATATATGCAGAAGCAAAACAAGCTATTTCATCAGTCTTTAATATGCTAATCGGGGTCTACAAAATTAAGTATGGGTCAAAACCTAGGCCTATTTCAAGTCTTCATGTATTAATACCAACTCTTTATTGGAGTGCTTATTGATAAAAACCATGTTCAACATGCCAACTTAGGACAACTTCCATGGAACTTCTCATATAGTGAGAATCACCACTTGCTAGCTCAATAACATCAAGAAGCATCTAAACCCTAATATGTACTTTATTTCTCTACCTTCTCAGAGTGCATGTACAAATACTTTGCTCGAACCCTCTTGACTTTCATCATACATCATCGTTGCAATCTGAGTGAGTACAACAAATTTTAGCATAGGATTGTAATGAAATCAATATACAGAAACACGACCTGATTTATGTTTAAGTCAACAGTGCAATGTTGTTTCGGTCAAACTTTTTAATATCAACTCAACAAGAACCATTCAAAATGAAAAATGGTATACAGAAAACCTTTCAAGTTCATATTATCTATTTTCAAGACGCTTGAACCATACAGGGCCCTCTTCTCATTCATCATTCTAAAAGTAAGAAGTATAGCACGATCTGATCTAATGGTTCCCTAGTACTTAAAAAAAGCATACGGAAATTTTATTAATTTTCTTCCAATGTAGGACAAATAATTGAGATTATTTGGGGACAAAAGTCAATCACCATGAAGCTATAAGAGAGTAATTAACTTGGAATACATCTCTAAAATGTCCTCAGAAAACCAGCTAAGACATTCCAATAATTCTAATATTTAACAAAAAAGAAATTACATCAGTCCATCTTTTGTGGCCTGGTCTTCATCTAGGCTTGGATTTCCCTACAAAAGGAAGAAGAATATATTGTTTTATTTATCAAGGGCCAATGTAGAGAGAGCTCAGACTAACGAGAGAAATAAACCCAAAATCTTGATGCAGAGATAATCTATGTCTACAGCACAACGGTTTTGGGGCTCAAGATCTTCCTGTTATGGACCAACTACTCAACCCTAGGTCTGCAATGCTTCTCTAGACACCTAAGCCAAAAAGAGTTCTAAATTATCAGAATATTAGTTTTCGATATAATATAAAAAATACAAAATAAGTGGCCTTCACACCTATAGGTGCACAAGAAGAAGATTAACTTAAGCATTAGGGTGTTATATCTGTTTAGTTCATTATTTTTCTGTAATAGTTTAGGGATTGTTTTCTTTAATTGTAACTTCTCTACGAATTTAACATTATGATCTATTAAGGAAGAAAAGAATTAGATTTTTCAGAAATTCTCAATTTTAAGTGTGGGATGTGATGCTTTCTTTCTGAGATTGATTCTAGATATTGAAGTAATATTTGAAACCTAAAAGTGACACCATAAACCAATTCGATTGATTTGATAGACTAATTTGTTTCAAATATTACGGGTGATTCCTAATTCTTATAACAAACCCTAGGAGTTGTTCGTAAACATACGTTGTTTTTATCTCTCAAATACTAAATTCAGCAAATATAAAGCTTATTTAAAGTTAAATAGCTCTAATTTACAGTATATAACAGCTCTAACTTACAGTTTATGTCTTCTATCAAATCATAGATATATACTCTTTCTGTCTTACGTTAGTGAATCAGAAGAATGTAAGAACAGAAAGCATTTAATAAAAAACAAATGATTCTATACTTTTGAGTACCATAATGCTAAGATGTCCACATGCTCCGATGTGGAATACTTGGTTCTTAATTTGAAAGCATTTTTTATTTTCATTCTTTAAGTTTCAAGTTTTATTAATTAAGTAAGCGAAAGTAAGCGAACCATCGGCACAACAAAAGAAATCAAAACAATGAAGATCGCAGCTTTACAATCGCAGTGGACTTACGTGTAACTACTAACAAGAAAACCATCCTCAATCATCAAAAAACGAATCAATCACCTTTACTTATTTCTCAGCCACCTATTCAATATCAAGCCCCATAAAACAAAATGAGACATCCACATATAATCAAAGGATCTCTATGCACATAAAGGGTAATGGATGCTAAGATTAACCTTCAGGAGTCCAACCATAGCTACGGGGAGAGACGGAGAGCATCGACGTTAGCAATGCAGATGCAGTAGCCGTGTGATATGGAATCATCGTTTCCACGCAGCAGCTCAGCTCAACCGGTGACCTTCGAAACCCAATAAAAAAAAGGAAAAACATCCATAATCAAACTTCAAGTTTTGTGCCAGGCTCTGAACATCGATGAAAAAGAGAAGAAAGACGAATTGTTTAGATTTTGTTTCACCTGAAAATGCGATGAGATAGTGGGCTCTGTTTAGAGATGCCAAATGGAGAGGCAGCAGGTCTGCTTCCGGTTCCAACTCTAGTTCTACTGCCGGAGGCAAGCCTTGCAGCCGGAGAGATTCTGATGGCGGTGGATCGAAGAAGAGATCTGGCGGCCGCTGTCACGGACATAGCTGACGGTGAAGGTTTTTCGAGGGTTTTGGGCCAAGAACTATCTGGTTTGGGATTGGCTTTGCAGCCGAGTAAATTATAGAATTTATACTTGGTATTTTACATTTATATTTTAAATAGGTATGTATTATATTTAAATTATATGAAATTATATTTATGTTAAAACAATATTTTTTACTAGAAAAGACTTTATTTGTTTCATGATTCTTTCGATTTTGTCTATAATTTATGTAAATTATAAATTTATTATTGATGAAAATTGATTTCATTATTAGCAATTATTGATTAATATAAATTGGTGATCAATATTTTAAGAATTTAAATTTTTATTGAAAACTTCTAAAACTTAAAAATTATGAATTGAAATTTTACTAATTAAATAATTTTCAATTCTAAAAATATTTATTGTTAAAAAATTTAAAATTCTTAATAATTATATATTTTTACATAAAATAAAATAAAATTATTTGAAACTTATGATTTTTATAAATTATAAAATAGATGAAACTACAGTTAATCAAATACATAAATATTTCAATAGTGAAAAATCACTTTTTATAGCTCTTATAAATTATGAAATAAAAAATAAAATAAAATAAAAACCTAACAAAATACATAAAGTATGTATTAACTAATACCTAACAAATTAATAGCCTCTATTATATAATAAATTATTATGGTTTTCAACTTTAATTAGTTAATTAAAAGTTGTTAAATTGAGATTATATTATAAATAGTAATTTATAAATTATAAAAGTAACTATTACTTTTCTTAATGAATAGATTTTGTATGATCCAAACATTTTTATTAATTTGTAGAGCTTAACATTTTGATTTAATACCAAAACTAAAAATTTCTAAACAAAATTAAACATGCTTTTAAAAATGTTAACCCAATAATTTGTAGCCTTTTAAACCTTCTCTTTTTATTAGATAAATTGGTTTTGGACTTATTTTGAGCTGAAAAGCTTTATTCGATCCATATATTTTAATTTTATTTCATTATAAGAACCAAAGAATTGAATATGGTACTATTTTGACTACTACATAATATGGTACTTCAAAAGGAAAAAAATATCATACCAGACTATACTATAGTAATGGTTGGCATTGACTAATTTGACCGAAACCATACCAGCTAGTACATAAAATGTACAAATTAATACCAATAAGAAGCGAAATTTTATTTAAAAAAAACATGACTAAACTAAAAGAATTATTAATTTCTCGCACGTCCTAATTTTAAGGCATGTTTATTTCTTTTTTATTTTTAATTTTTAATTTTTGTTTTCAAATTAAGTAAAACACTTGCTTGTTTAGGGATTATTTGATTTCATTTCTATCTTTTGTTGTAATTTTTAGTTTTCATTCAAATAAAAACAAAATTTTGCTTGATTATTAATGTAAATGCAGTTGTATTTTTATCAGTGATAATAATTAATTAGATAAAAAGATAAATTATTTTTAATTGGATAAATTTATTTTGATCTCTTATATAATATTATTAATAAATTATTAATAAAATGTATTTTATTCTATTTATGAAAGAAACTAAAAGAAAAAACAGAAAAAAAAACTTAAGGGCTTATTTGTTTCCATTTTTCTTTCTAGTTTTCTAATATTATTTTTAAATTAAGTAAAAAAACTGTTTTTTTTTATTTTGATTTTCCTTTTTTGTTTTCAAATTCAGTAAAAGAACTTGTTTATTTGAGGTTTTTGGATTTCTATTTTTAATATTTGTTTCTTCTAGTTTTCAAAAATTATGAAAATTGTAAATTTTTTTTTTCATAATTTGATTTACTGTCATCTAAATATATATTATTTAATTATTTAATATATTAATTATTAACAAGAACTATGAATAATTTAATTTAATAATTAATAATTATTATGAATTATGAATAATTTAATTTTACTTAATAATTTATTTAATTTTTGTAATAAATTAAATTAAATTAAAAATATATTTGAAATATATTAAATTTCAAATAAAATCAATTTTTAATTTTTAATTATTTATTTTAATAAAATAAAATAATTTTTATTAATAATTTATTAATAAATATTATATAAAGATATTAAAATAAATTTATTTAATTAAAAATAATTTATCTTTAAGTTTTATCTAATATGTAATTATTATCAACGATAAAAATATAATTACATTGACATTAAAAACAAGACAAGTTTTTGTTCTTATTAAAAAAAACATAAATTAAAAACAAAAAAATAAATTCTAAAAACTACAACAAAAAAAGTGAAACCAAAAGACCCTTAGGGGCCGTTTGGTTTCACTTCTGTTTTTTTGTTGTTGTTTTTTATTTCTATTTTCTGTTTTTTGTTTCCGTTTTTTTCTTAAAAAAACAAAAACATATTTGGTTGAAATTTGTAATATAAAAATTAAAAACAAAAACTTGTTTGGTCGAGATTTTCAATAAAAAATTAAAAATAAAAATATGTTTGATTTTATTTTTATATTTTTATATTTTTATAATTATACTTTGATGTGTAATAATTATAATATAATACAATATATTTTTAAATTAATTAATTATCATTATAGCTAAAATTAAAATAAACATGTGATAATCATAATAATATTTTTTTTAATTATCCTGCATCAAGTTGTTCCTTTCTACATTGATGCAAAGAACTCCAGAGAAGCAAACTTCCATTTCACCTAAAAATCTGGCACATGTCACTTGTTTCTGTTTGCATTCTAAACTTCTAGTCACCAGTCTGAAAGTCCACGCAGCCATTCTCTTCACCTTTGTGCTATTTCTCTCTCATCACCCATGGCTGCTTTTCACCTTTGCGTTGTTTCTCTCTCATGCTTTTATTCAGTTCTTGTTGTTGCTATATCTATCTGTTTGATCGTCGTCTTTTTGCAATGGGAAGAGAGAGTTTTGCGTCATTGGAAGGGTGGAGAGGTTGATTGGAGAGTGTGTGGTGCATGGTTGTTTTGGGCTTTGATCAGATAAGATAGAAATTTGAAACGTTAATTTTCTGAAGATGGCGTCAAAGCGGATCTCGAAGGAACTCAAGGATTTGCAGAAGAAACAAATACAAACCTAGAGCAATCTTCAGAAAAAACACAGCAAGGCTCTGAAGATGTTGAAGTCGGCAGATACTGAAGTCGGTGGCGCTGAGAGAAGTTATTTTTGTGAAAAAACTGTTTTAGAATCTACGAAAACTTGTTGTCAAATATTAAGAAAACGTATTTTTATGTTTTCATAAAATAGTTGTAGATTTTTTATTTTTGAAAACAGGACAACGCAACAATAACAAACCAAACCTGTTTTAACGGAAAGTTTTACTTTTTATAAAAACCACAACAGAAAACGGGGAAAAAAAACCAAAACAAACACCCCCGAAGGTTACAAAATCTCTATACTGTTTGTTTTTTTTCGTGTCTGGTACATATAACGCGGAATGAAGCAGATGGATCAAAAGATAAGAGAGTAACTTGTCCAACAGAGGAATGGGATCGAAAGAGTGGTCTTGATGTTATAAATCAACTAAAAATGTTATGAAATATTATAAAATTGAAAATTTACACAAAGCATTATACTCGCTAATTGAATATATTGAACCTGAAAATGCCAATACTGGGCATTAACCAATGGGCCAAGTATTTATTGTTACATAAGAACAAGAAGATTGATGCTCTGATCTCACATGCTTCATGCTGACCTTTGAGACCTGAAAACCCATACTTTGCTTACAGTTACTCTATCAAGGAATTCATCCGTAAGAAATCAAGGAATAAGCCGTAAACTTAAAAAGATTTATCATTTTGGGATGAGGCACAATTACTTATCAAACTGGGGCAAAGTAGCATTCATTCATTCATTCAGCGATTCATCACTTCTTGTATTTCTAAATGCCCCACTTATAACGTCAACACAACATAACAAACTTCATTTATCATAAGATTAACAGCTATTCTTAGCTACAGTCCAACTTTTGATAAAGGGTAAATGGATTGATTTTATTAATCCCATTTTACTCCTAAAAAAAAAAAAAAGGTACTGAGGAGACGAAAGAAAATGCAATAGAAAACGTACAATGGTGGCAGTGTTGACCGTTGAAAGCCATGAGAACTCTCCCACTTTCTTCAGAGGCATATTTTAATGATGAAAAAGCACCGACTTGGTGTTTGAAGTCCAACGCCGCCATTCTCATCTGCCGCAACATCATCATCAACGCTAGGCTCAACAATCACAACGTCCCTCAAATTGTCCAGTGTCTTTCTTTTCTTCTTCTGGCTTTGCTCTGTTAGAAGCAGATCCCACGTTCTTCTTCTTTTTCTTCTTCTTCCTCGTCTTCTTCTCCTTCTTCTTCTGACATGCATGGAGATTGAAACAGAAGTAAAGATAATAACTAAAATTAGTAATTAAAACTTTATAAGTGAAATATATATGAAATA
>JANZLX010000002.1:32104175-32119112 GCA_025531955.1 Erythroxylum orinocense
AATTTGAACTAATCTTGCTTAATTAAATAACATGCTTAATTAATTAAGAAAATAAAATGACTAAATAAATAAAAAAAATTTGGGGCTAATAAGATGTGTTGGAAAAAAGTTTCACAGATGTAACAGACTAAACAGTATTTAAGTGAATCAGAAAGGAGAAGCAGGATGCATTATTAAAAACCTGCAAGAAAAATCAAAAAGCATTGTATTTTATTTATTTTACAGTCCTGCAGGAAATAGTATTTTTGAAAATATCATTGGCTGAAACGTCTCATGCAGTATGGGATATTCTTTAGAAATCCTACAAAGGAGAAGAAAGACAAGTTTGCTTGCAAAAGCTTCGTGGCGATTTCGAAAATCTGAGAAATGAATGAGTCAGAATCTATTGCTACCTATTTTGACCGAGTTCAAATCATTGTTAACCAATTGTATGCTAATAGCGAAGTTATAAATGATCAATGGGTTGTGGAGAAAATTACACGATCTTTAATTTCAAAGTTTGATTCTATTGTGGCTGCTATTGATGAAGGGCTTGATTTTTTTGATAATTATAGTTAAAAGGTTATTTATTGGGTCTTTGTCTTCACACAAGCAACTAATGGACCAACGAAATAAATATTCAAGTACTAAACATGCTTTGCAAAGCAACGCAAATACATCCAATCATGGTGGATATAAAGGTGATTGTGGTCATGGTCGCGGAAGAGGAAATAATTTTGTCTCAAGTAGGGACAAGACAGGAGCAAGAAATTCTTTAGATGGGAGATCAAATTTTCTATGTGACAAATCCAAAATTCAGTGCCATAGATGCCAACGTTTCGGAAATTACACATCAGAATGTTGAACAAAATTACAAGGTGGACAACAAGCCAATATAGCAAAAGTAGAGGATAATTTGGTCCTTGCTTGCAAACAAAGTCCAAAGGCAGAAAACAATAATATCTAGTATCTTGACACAGCGTGTAGCAATCACATGACAAGAAAGGAGTTCTTCTCATTTCTAGACGAGACAGAGAGAGTAGAGATGAACTTTGGCAATAAATCCAAAATCTTCATGATGGTTAAAGTGACATTAGTATACAATCAAAAGATAACAATAATGTTACTATTGCTGACATGTTCTATATACCTGGGTTATATTGGAATTTGTTAAGCTTGGTTCAGCTTTCAGAAGAAAAAAAAAGGGCACCAAATTCATACCATAGATGGAGTTTGTGAAATCAAAGGCAAAAATGACAAAACTATTGCAAAGGTGTAAATAATGAAGAACCATATATTTCCTTTGTCTCTCTAGATGAGAACATTAATGAATTTGCAAGAAATGGTGAAAGATAACAATTGGCATTGGCATCTTTAATTTGGTCATCTGAATTTCAGAGGTTTGAAGTTGTTGGCACAGAAGCACATAGTGACTAGTCTTCCTCTAATTGCTGCCCAAACAACCTATGTGAAGGCTGTATACTCAGAAAGCATCACTGAGACTCATTTCCAATCGAAAAGTCAAGACAGGCAAAGCAACCATTTTAACTAGTTCATACTGATATATGTGCACCAGTGGAGGTAGAATCTATCGGTAACAAAAGGTTTTTTTTTTCACTGTTCGTGGATGATTTTACCATAAAATTATGGGTTTATTTTATTAATGAAAAATCTGTAGCTTTAAACAAGTTTAAAGAATTCAAGGCACTTGTTGAGAAACAAAGTGGATTTCATTTGAAGACTTTAAGATCAAATAGAGGAGGAGAGTTTACATCACATGAATTCAACGACTATTGTAAGAAAGAAGGAATTTGACGTGAGTTGGCTGCTAGTTATACTCCACAGCAGAATAGTATATTTGAACGATAGAATAGAAAAATATTTGATATGGCTAGAAGTATGTTGAAGGCTATATATTTACCGAAGCCTTTCTAGGCAGAAGCTATTTCTTGTGCTATTTAATTGTTGAATAGGTTTCGTATAAAAATCATTTGTGGAAGGACACCAGAAGAAGCATGGAGTGGGGAATAGGCCAAATGTTTCTCACTTGCGAGTATTTGGGTGTGTTATATATGGCCATATACCTAATGAAAAAAGTAAGAAGCTTGACAACAAAATTCAGAAATGCATCTGCATTGGCCACAATGATGTGACAAAGGGTTATAAATTGTATAATCCAAACACTGAGAAGGTTATCATAAGCAAGGATGTCCGATTTGTTGAAGATGAAGAATGGCAATGGAATTAGAACACTAGTAGTGTTATTGTTAGTGAAGCATCATCAAATGGGGCATCTTTAATTCATGTTTCTATGTCATCACCGTCACTAATCAATATCTCTTCCGAAATAGCATATGCGAAACCATCAAGTCGTCCGCAAAGGACTCGTGTAATACCAACACGATTGCAAGATTATATGTTAAGGTGAGATGAGGATAATGATGATGAGTTAAACAATGATACCTTGTCAAGGTTTTTGTTTATTTGCAGATTGTGATCTAGTTTCTTTTAATGATGCAATAGTAGATCAGAAATGGATCCAAGCCATGAAGGAGGAGATCTGATCTATCGAGAAGGATGATGCTTAGGAGTTGACTTCTCTACTAGTTGGAAAGAAACTAATAGGAGTCAAATGGGTGTACAAAACCAAGTATAGACCTGATGGTGAAGTTGATTGCTATAAAGCAAAATTGGTGGTTAAAGGTTACAAGCAAAAGTTAGGAATTGATTATTTTGAAGTTTTGCTCCAGTTTCAAGAATGGACACAGTTCGAATGATTTTATCTCTTTTTTTTTCAAAATAAGTGGAAAGCTCATCAAATGATGTTAAATCAACTTTTCCGAATGGAGTACTTCAAGAAGAAGTCTGATAGTATCAAGCGTTCTGGAAATGTAACAAGCAAGTAGCAACGAGTAGCGAATGTTTTGTATTGAAATTTAAATGACTCCAGTAGGTTTTCAAGAGCCTACCTCACTCTCAATCAACAACATATCATATTTTTCTCCCCTCTGCCTCACTACTGTCTTTGATTTATATAATACTATTGGTTAACAAACAAGAAACAACTTTTGTAATAAACTTGCCATATTGTCCTATCACACGTAATAAACCAGCAGACATTCCCTACGTAAAACAGCAATACAATCATCACACATGCTGCCTTTATTCTTCTAGTAGTAGATTCCTTCTAGGCTCCCATAATGGATCCGGCTCTTGGGAAGCCCCTATCCTTTCTCCTTTGATACACATAAGGAACTGCTGGAGTTGGCCCACCAATACCCCGCCCTTCAAGAATCACCTTGTCCTCAAGGTAGAAGTTCGAAAAAATGTCTTTGATCAATTGCCAAGGTTCCCAAGTAGCTTCAAACAGAGGAAGAGTTTTCCACTTAACCAATAGCTCTAAACCAGCTCCTGGACCTCTAGTGTCCAGAACTTCCCTTGGTTCAACAACCTAATCCATATCAGCATTTAAAAGGGGAGGAAGTGGTTGGATCTGAACAGCAGACCCTAAGGCTTTTTTTAGTTGGGAGATGTGGAATATTGGATGAATAGCAGCATCCTCAAGTAGTTGAAGTTAGTAAGCCACAACGTCGATATGTTGAAGGATAGGAAATGGGCCAAAATAGCGAGGTACCAGCTTCTCATTGGGGTGAGTTGCCAAGGAACGTTGGCGATAGGGGTGGAGCTTAAGATAAACCAGGTCACCCACCTCAAAGTGTAGATCGCGGCGATGCTTGTCTGCAACCTGCTTCATTCTATTTTGCGCAAGAGCCAACTACTCTTTCAGTTCTGCCAGCATCAAGTCACGGCTCAACAACTGATCTTCAAGAGTAGAATTAGCTGTAGCATTATAAGCATACCGAATCAGGGGAGGAGGGTCTCGTCCATAAACAATCTTGAAAGGAGTGAGCTTAGAAGTAGTATGATAGGACGTGTTATAAGAGTTCTCAGCCCAAGATATCCATTTTGCCCACAGACGCGGCTGTTGGCTGGCTGACCGCGCGTCGTAACGCTAATCAAAATTAAAATAACTAGACTGCTATTGTAGCAGTGGTGAGTCTAGATTGATCCCACAGAGAGTGTGTGTAAAGTTTAAGAAATGAAATTAACTGGTGTTTACACTTAATGAGGGGCTTTTGGATTTTTAAAGAAGAAAATAAAATAAAATAAAACTAACTAAAAAAACTAATTAAAGAAAACATGAAAAAAAATAAAAACGAGGAATTTAGTAGGGACCCGGTTCTTCGGTTCAATCTCGGCCTAAACCCTAATTAAACATATTTTATTAGTTTGTTGTTCTTTAACCTCTCCTAGAAACTATTAATCGTGGGTTAATAATTAACCCGAGTTTTCCCTTAGGTTTTGTTTAATCAAGATACGATCGTTAATTAAACCTAACTATCGAATAACCTAAGATACGATCTCTAGATTTAATTAAGCGGTAGGATTACGAATTAGAAAAACCGATTAATCAAGGCATCAACCACATACAATGCATCATTCCCTAATGATTACGAATCATTAGTCGCTACACATAAATTTCAACATAACAATTACGGTTTATATTGAAATTCTAGCAATGAGTTTAAAATTAACGATTTAACGAACGCATTAAAATCATCAATTTATAATACCCAACAGGTTCATACATAAATAACCGAACAATAACGAAAATCCGATTATCCATACACAATACCTAAATCAATTAAAATTGGATAACATAATCAATTCCTAATGAGAGAAAGAAACAACAAAATAATAATAAAATTATTTAACCCGGGTCATCGATGTCGATGTCGCCTCCAAACTAGCATCGGGCTGCTAGCCCTTCATGAATCTTTTCTGGAAAAATACTTCAGCCCCCGTCTTAATGCCTACCCGAAAATTCCATAATGTATTGTTCACTGTCGCAACTCTCTAACACAATTTCACTACACTGTCCAAGTCCTCTATTGTTGATGATTGGACAATTTAATGTTGGATCCTTCTTTGTGTTGTTCTCCTCGTCTGCTTTACCAAGCCACAACCACTCCAATGCCAGCGCCAGCAAGCCGCAGCTGTCTCCACACCTGCTGCCTGCGACGTCCCTCTCGGCTGCCGCCACGTTTTAGTGCTTCATTTCTTCTGTGTCTCCATGTGCCGCCATTGTAGCTCTCTCTACTGTTATGTGGATGTGACAATTTAATGGGCAACCCTTCTTAAATCCCTGCTGCTCCTCTACTTGTCCTTACGTTGCCTCTCCTTGTGCGTTTTGACAACAACGCAGCGTCTCATGTTGTGTTGCTGCATGAAATGCAACGTTGCTGTGTCCACAGCTTAAATCTTTTTTTTTTGAACTTGCAATTAAAATTTTCTTCTTCTTTGCCCTCCATTTTTTGTCTTTTAATTTTCTTTGTCTACTCTATGAAGACAAACAAGTATTGATCTTCGGAAAATGTCTCAAATAGATGTTTTTGACTCACTTTAATTTCTTTGCTTCCAAATTGTACCTAAAATTGCATATGAATTAAAGTGAGTACCTTAAGCATTTTTATGTCTATAATCGCTAAGTGTAAATGATTAAATATATCAACAATTAAACACATATCAATTTCCCCCACACTTAGCTTTTGACCGTCCTCAAACAAAACATCAAAATTAAGCTCATTGACCCAAAACATTGACTCAATTCACATATTTTTCCAGGACTATATAATCACAAGCAAAGATGAATATTTTTCAAAAATCATAGCAAGAAATCAACATTCCAAGCTTTACTCATGATCAATCAACATTCAATATCTTCAAAAACTGAGCAATCTAATGGTAGACTTGGAAAATGTATTTAACTAAAATATATCTACAGATACACTCAACACCATTCATAATAATGACAATCCACAACTTTGCATATCATTTCATTTCTCCACCACTAAAATTCACATGCAAAATCATGAATTAAAGGATTTTTTAAGGTTGTAATGTGGGCAAAGGTGAGGTGAGATATATTTGGGTTAAGTAGCATAAAAGCCATCAAAGCTAGTGAAACAAAAGTAACACTTAATCAAAAACTGGGTACCGTCAATTATGATGAATGCAACATTTACATTTCACAACCCCATTCAGCTCCCACACACAAACCACATAAAGCATATATTAATCCGAAGGAATCACTCATATAATTTATGATAATGAAATCACAAGAGTCAACCTTCCAAGCCAACATCTACCTCATATTCAACATACTCAAATAACACATCCATTACAACTATAGGAAGATGCATAAACTATAAACAACTTTTCAACACATATGCAATTCTTCCTTGAGACATTTATTTTAAACGATTTTTTGTCATCTTTTTTTTTCATTTTCTTTCTTTTCCTTATAAAATTGAAATAAACTACATCAACATGGGAATTTCAATGATAAGACGTAAAATAACATCCCAAGATTATAACCAACCCTCATATGTGTACACCCCCACACTTAGAATTTTGTACATCCACAAACTCAATAATCACAAATGTTCCACTAGCTTTATGACTTGGGTAGGACATTTGGTTAAGTTTAAAAGCATAAAATGTAGTTTATACAAAAAGAAAGGTATAAGGCTCAAAGAGGATTAACAAGGAAAAAATCATGTCAATAGGGTAGGTCATTTAGCTAATGTAGTTTACGAAAAACAAAGAATGCCTAAATAATCAATTTTTTCATAGATCTATACATATACGAAGGAATTACAATAAGATCTCATCCCTAGAAAAAGAAAGTGGAGAAATCATAATCTTTAAAGAGAAAATGCATGAAGAATTAGTTATATACTCCAATAATTTAATTGGAATTAGAACAAATGTTTCCTCCATAGTTAATATCATCAAATCAATCATAAGATGCCAAGTGTTGGCATATATGATATATACCTTGATAGAGCTAGTTGAACCTTCAGAGGTAGAAAGAATTATATTCTTCTTGTGTCCCAACAAAGCTTCAAAACCTAATAGATTCAATGGAAACCTCTTTCAGATAAAATAGGAATCACACTAAAATATTGATGGCAGATGCTATGTAAGAGTTTTTCAAGGAGGGGAGAATGCCAAGGGAGCTAAACAAGACCTACATCATTCTCATTCTAAAGGTATAATCTCTTAAATCATTTAGAGATTATAGACAAATATCATGTTGCGATGCCATATATAAGGTAATTGCAAAAGCCATAGTTGAGAGACTGAACCCAATATTGTGTCACCTAATTTATCCATCCGAGGAGCTTATATCGAAAGAAGGTCAACAAGGGACAACATATTGTTAGCTCAAGAGTTATTTAAGAACTACTCAAAGAAGAACTTCCTTAAAAACTGTGCATTGAAAATTAACTTCCAGAAAGCACTTTAGATTTGAATTTCTTGATTAACATTTTGTAAAACTAATTTACTAGAACTCAACTCAAAGAATTAGGTGACGCAAGAAGGGATGGTCATTCCTCACCTCCAAGTTACACATGTGACACATGCAGTGTTAACAACATATTTTTGAAGCAACTGTATCTTTTAGTGTTACTAGGTCTTTTCATATGCAACTTTTGTAAAACCAAACTTATAATTAATTTAATTGATTATTTACATTTTAAAAAAAGAAGAGATATTAGTGAAATAGTAAAACTATCATCTATTATATTTTTTTCTTATAAATAAATTAGTTAATCTCATAAATTAAAATATAAAGATACTTAGATAAATATGTGGTACTTATTAAAAAATAAGCTCATTAAACTGACACGTTAATGAGGATCCTAATATGAATGTTTTTATTAGTGGTGATTGTATAATTAATCTCTATACTTGAGATTATCAAAATATCTTAATAGGAATTATTATATTTTGATGCTACATATAATATATTGTATTTATAGTAGTTCAATTAATTAGGTATAGTGTGAATTATAAGAAGATAATTGAGTTTATAAATAAAGGTTTCGTTACCTTAAAGTAATTTTTTGGTTAGTAATGATTTGGGAATGTGTCAATTTTGGATTTGAATCATGTTGAGAATAAGTGATGGGAGGCTGTAAATACTTAGGAGAGAAATTGTAGCGAAGTAACAATAGTTTGTCCCTGCTTACTGTCCCGGACTTGTTAGGACATGTGGAACGTGACATTAGTTAGAGAGGAGTGATTGGAATTTAAGCTAAGATCAAATGCTAATTTGATGATTAAGGTGCATACCAATTCCTGAAATGTCCCACTTGATAAGTTTACCTTTTATGCGTAAAAGGTAGAGAACAAGTGGACAACATGATGGGATAAAGAGCTGGAGTGGTACTGGTGTGGTGACAGACAGAGGTGAGTGGGAGCGATTGTTGTTGACTTGGTTTTTTTCTTTTCACTTTCACCATTGTACATCGAACATCATGAAGGTTCCTAAAATTTGCAGGACATCATGCCATGGGCCTCCATTCCATTCGATTCAACTACTATAAGTCATGTGCTTGCGGTTTCTAATTGTTTTAAATAGCGTTATTCTGTAACTGAAGATTTATTTTCGATTAATGTTTACATTGATTCAATAATGCCATTAAAGGAAATCTTTGATTGTATTCCCATGTGAATAGAAACCCCTTTCCAGTTTCCACCCACCAGTAGTTTATTCACCAGTTGGAAGGTCAAAAAGAGAAAAGACTAGGGAAGATTGAGAAAAGTCAGCCCACCATTCACGGAGCTAAGTAACAAATCATGCGGAGAAGTTGCAGTTAATAACTACAAATGCCTGATGGTCCTTCCCCTCTAGCAACCCAACTTAACAACTCCCATCGGCCATCCTAACCAACGAAAGCTTGCAAATACTCTCCATTATCTGCTGCTTAGGTTAGCCATGTGGAGTTTGAAATTTTCATAGGTACCTAAAGGACTCTGGGTGAATGTAGGTCATGACCTATGTTTCTGCTTTAGATTTGAAATTTGATACTACACTTTAACTAACACAAGCTTGGCCATATTGAGTTTGAATTTTGTCTAAGGTAAGTTCACCTAAAGTGTTTAGGTGAGCTCAGGTCATGACCTTTGCTTCTGTTGTATTTGGTCTCCCTAAATTAATCCCTGGAAGGACATTAAAGTCTCTCCCTCCCTCTCCCTCCCTCTGCCCCACCACCTCCAACCTTTCGAAAAGGAAAAGGAAAAGGAATTGTCTTCTTAGCGACCATGATCATGGTGTCCAGTTAAAGGGACTCTTACAGCCAGTCGCATATGCAAGATTTTGCATTATAACTGTTCGAAAAAGAGCTTCTAAGTAATCATCATATTCAGTTAGCTTTTAAAGCTATATGTAGTACATTACCACTGGATAGTAAGACCTTCACAATATCACTTAAAACTCACTCCTTCCCCTAAAAAGTTCAGGCCCTTAACTTTTTGTTCAATATTATGGCCAAACCTCATTATCAATTTGGTGCTTGAATATAAAGATTTCATATTCTAGATTTAATTGCAGTAAGTGCCCTGTAATTTTGTCAAAAATAGAACGCAATGCATCAGAAACAAGTTGTCATTGCTAAAAATCGCCCAGTCTGTCGACATAGAGCAATACGAACAGTTGCTCGACTAATCAAAAAGCTAGTGCAGAGAGCAAAGCACGTGGTGTGACTAATACCCACATCAGCTACTGTCTGGCGGAGCACAATAGTGAAAGGTCAACTTGGCAATCTGAATTTTCATTTCTCAAGTAGTGCTGGTCATCAAGTACCACTTTTATTAACCACATGACAAGGGAAAAGATCCCCACTGTTCGCAGAGTTTGCAGTTACTAGGTTATCCTCATTAGTTTACCAAATTTGAGTACTGCTGTATGGTTCTGTAACTTGAATTGAAATGGGATTTGATTTGGTCTGGTTCCATGATACATGAGAAGCCAATGCAGACTTATCATGAAAGGACATAATCCAGCGATGGCTTTTCCAGAACACTCCCCAATTCCCATATGAGCCAAGTGAATGGTCTCTGTCCTATTTAGAAAAACTGTAGACTTTGGGGCAAGTTCGGTAGCTAAAGTAAAGTTCATGGTCCCATCGACTTTACTTTAGCTATGTGAGGATAAGCCTGGAGAAGTGACTAAAACTTGAAAGCGATAGAGAAATTCAAATGAACTTTTAAGTTGTTCGTTAGCCTAGTGGATGGAGAGATCGTAGTTCATTTAAAGCTTTCTTTTACTTGAAAACAGGTAGAAAGCTTGAGAAGATGGCTCTTATTAGATTATTACTGATTTCAAGACAAAGCCGAACGAAATAACTTAAAATTTTCACTCATGGATTTAATCACCCTATGATTTTTAAGTCCATCAGAAAAGAAAGAAACACAAAAGCTATCACATTGTACATAATATTGATTTAGTTTTTGAAGACAAGGACAGAAAACCATTCTCTTCCATACCTTAATAAACTTTCTGAAGCAGGAGAGACTATGCAAACATGAAAACAACAAAGAAAAAGATGAAAAGGGCTAAATAAATAAATTTTATATGTTGCTGTTTCTCATTAATAAACATAGATCAACTCAACAACATCTTCCTTCACTTTGTTCTTGGCCACCAACTCTTCATGGGACATAACGGTCATTTGTGAACTCCTGGAAATTCTCCTGGTTCTGGTAGCTTTTCACGTTGTTGTTGGGATTGTACTCAGAGTTGCCATAGTTGCTGTTGTACTTCTGGTTCGGGTTTGTGTAGTAGTGACCCTTATCATAGTTGTTCTCGTTCACGACATCAAAAAAGTACTTGCCTTTTTCCAGAAATCTGGTGTCACTCATTCCCTGCTTCTCTGTGTTACCGTACGCATTGGAGCTACGATAGTAGTAATTGTCGGGATTAGTGGTGTAGTAGGTGTTGTCGGGATTAGTGGTGGTGTAGTAGCGATTCTGTTGGAGGCTGGTTTCACCAAAGTTGCTGTCATGCTTCTCCTCAAAAGCATTGTTGTTATATTGGTTGCTCTCGCGATAATAGTTGTTGTTGTTGTTGGTGTTGCCTGTCTCTGTGGTGTATGAGACGTAAGTGGGCGTTTTGTACGGTGCATTGCCAAGCTTCGTGGCGGTGGTGGGGATAACACTGGACTCCTGACTATAAAGACCGTAACTTTGGGTCTCCGGCAAAAAGCTTGGTTGCTCATCTTCTTTCTTGGTGGGAACTGTAGTCTCTTGGACGTTATTATTGCTGTTCTTGTCGGTGACTGTGGGAGCTGTAGAGGCACTGACCTTGCTAAAGAACCGACTTTCTCTAGCATAAGCGTTCGGAGACAAAAGTGCCAAGAGAAGAAGAAGGGAAAGAAATTTTGCAGAGAAAGCCATAGTTGGGAGTGTAGATACAAGAGGAACTATGGTGACAATAAGGAGTGATGGTTTGTGAAAGGTTCAATCTTTATATTGGAATCATATTCTTTTTTCTTGACATTATAGTCCGTCTCCGGAAAATTTTCTAATCAATTAGGTGGGATTAGGAAGGAAATGGCGATAACTGTGGTCCCTGAATGAGAAAACTTTAACAAGAATCATCTTTGTCGATGTTACTCGTAAAACTATTTCAGTTATTCTTTCTGGGTTCATACAGCAATATGGTGGGCCTATACGAAATCGATTGCGGGAATGCATTTCATTTATAAACTGTTTTCATATATAAATTGATCTCTGGTCGAGGATAAGTTGCAATTTCATGAATGCAAATCACAAAGAATTGCATACAAATGCTAAGTAGGCAATGGGGGAGTAATTATGCGTGGGTTGTGGAGACTGTGACAATTGCCAATAATAGGCATTTAGTGCAAAGGTAGCATGTGCCCACTTATTGTTGTCTAACCTTACAGCTCAGGCCCATTTCCTCTTCCACAATTCTGTTCATGTTGAATGTCCTTCCAAGGCAACAGCTATGATGAAGCTTTTAGATTTGGTTAATTGCCTTAGAAATCACTGTTCTGCTATTAAACTATAGGTAACAACTTTACCTTTAACCTTTTCCATATGCTACTAAATTGAATAGGCAGAGAAAAATTGAGCATGCCTACTTATTTTATGTTTGACTAGAGACATTTATATTTTATTCTTTCTAAAGTAGTCTTCACTTGATTAGCGGCAGAGCTGGAAGGCAGTGTGACGTAACAAATGGAATTGAAGGAAAAGGCTTGCAAAGGAGTCCCCCCAACACACACACGCGCACTGTCATTCCTATGATGGTCCAGAGTATGAAGCTTCCATCAAAACGACATTTTTCTCAGGAAAAGAAAAATGAATGAAGAGAAGTTAAAGGCTTCAAACTGCAAACGTGTCGTGATTAGGGAAAAAAGAAAATTTAGATGATAGTGTTTCAAACTTGATAATGTTCATATCAAGAAAAACGAAATCAAATTACTTTTTATGTCCTTTGTGCGTAGAACAAGAAGTTAGGAGGAAACAAATGTGGTCCGGACAAAGTGATAGAGAGACAACCGACTAAGTTGACAAAGTCCAAACTGGGCGTACTAGCAGTTCTTTTCCTTTTTCTTTTTAAAACTTCTGTTGCTTTGCTCTTTTTCTTGGTTCAAGCGAAGTTACTCCGCAATTGGGGGGTTCGTGGGTCTCACAGGGATTGTAACAAAAGTAAAAAACAAATGTCAAGGGTTTGAACTTTGAAGTTCAGATTTTACGGACTCGATGTCCTGTTTTAACTCTTTTCTCAGTGTTTTAAAACTCAGATTGGACATCGAATCGAAAATCTTATTAATCATTGATTTGATTGATTCGATCGATTCAATTATCGGTTGAACTAATGTGGCGTCATAATTATATTTAATTATATATAATATTAAAAATATAAAAATATATTAAATAATATTTAAAAAATTAATTATTGAACCAGTGGTCTTGTTCGATCGATATATTAATCGGTTCTTACTGGTTCAATTGAGAACCGATTTTTAAAAGTGAAAGGTACTGAATAATCGACCGGTTACCGATCAAACCGGTATAATCGGCCAGTCCGATCTAATTTTTAAAACTATACCTGTTCTGTATAAAAAAAAGATGACATTATTTTAAGTATAAATAGACATAAACGACATTGTATTTAAGGTAAAACAAGATTAGATCAAGTATTAGGTACAACATTAATAAGGATTCTTTATAAGTTTTAAATTTAAATCATATAGATGAGATATATCTTTAATTTCAAGCTTAGTCTAATTTAAAATTTTTAAGTCAAGATGAAATTTATAGGCTTGATTTTTTGTTGGAATTATAGTAAATATGTGAAAGTAAGAAATTTAACATTTGAGCATAAATATAAAAGGTTTACATTAATAGATTAAAGTAAAACTGATGAAATTTAATTTATTCATAATAAAATAAGTATAACTTGTAAATTAGTTTTAAAGATAGAGGACAAAACATAATTATCACAATGAAGAGTTAAGGCCGTGAAGTTTGGTCTATCTTGTGGTGGCAGAATTACTACAATTGTATTTGAATTATATTAATTAATTATATTGTTGCCTTTCTACTAAAATGGAGGATTTAGACCTTTTCTAACATGTCAGATGTTTTGTCAACTTTTTCTACAACTTTATTTGCACTAACTCCTTATCAAAGCAATGCCACCATTATAGGTTGAAGTAAATTATGTGCCATCTATTTACCAAAAAGAAGAAGGTCTCACAATAAACGAAGCCTTCAAAGTTTTAAGGACCAAGCATAAGATAAACTGGAAATGATCATTCATCTCACCACCATACATGAACTAGACAATTATTATATTCCTAAGCCTAAATGAAATTAATGCTTGGTACTCGAATCTGACATAAAGATGGCATAAGGGAACATGCAAATACTTGTGAGTCATAGACAAATGAGCAACGCTAATAAAAACTCAAGAGTAAGTATGTAACATCCCATCACTGATGGGAAGGATAAAATAGTAATTTGGAACGGGTTATGAGTGTTTAAAATTGTTTTGGCATATTCATGCATACATATATGTAAATAGTGAAATTTTGCACATGTAAATGCCTGTACATGCATTCATGACATTTCCCGGTATATTTTCTCATAAATGTGCTTATTGTGAAAATGTGATTTTTTGTGTTTGGAATATTTATTGGAGTGGATTTTTGTGAGTTTTAAATTTTTGAAGAATTTTAGGATTTTTTTTTGGAAAATTTCGAAGAAAATTTTCAAACTGAAAAAATAGCCAAGCGATGGACTGATTGGTTTTCGATATTGGAAATGACTGTCCAATGGCACTGGAATATTGGATACATGATTTTAGGATGTAGTACTTTGAGCCATTGGAATTTTGGGACAAAATTGGATTAGAAATTGTTTTGTAAGTGGAAAGAAACCTTTAAGTGCTTAGAAATAAGACAAGTTGCAAGTGACACTTGTCACTTGCCTACGTATATCTTAAACTTGGTTTTTTATATTATTAACCTAACCTTGGCAAGCTGTACATGACACTTCTAAGTTTGAAAGAGTGAAAAGTGCTTTTAGAGAGATTTTCTCCTTCTCATCCGAAAGCTCCTCCTACTTTCTTCTTCGTTGGTCTTCTCAACTTGTTCTAGCTTAATTGCTACTCTTCTCTTCTACGTTAAGTGCTTCCTTTTCATGTATTCAAGCTTAAGCTTTCTACCTCCCTTAATATGGTGATTGTCGTGTATGTGAAGTGAAGTAGAGGATTTGGTATATAGTTGAAGAATTGAAGAATTAAAAGCTTAATAGGTAAGAAGTATGTTTTGTATTATTAATTGGTAATTAAAGGCATTTATTGTGATGACTTGTACATTAATTGCTTGAACTTATGTTTGGTGTATATGGGTAGGTTATTTTCTTGGTTGATTTATGATTGATTGAAGATGAATGATGTTGAATATGAGATTGGTAAATTAAGTATTTTGGATTAGTTTTTATGATGTTAGATGAGTGGTAATTAAAGAAAGAAAATTGTGTGTGTGTGCTGCCATTTTATGGCTAAGTGTT
>JANZLX010000002.1:32150823-32167944 GCA_025531955.1 Erythroxylum orinocense
AATATTTTAAATACTTTTTTATTATTCTTAATTTTATAACTGTACGATGATAATTGTCTTTATTTATATTAATTGTGGTTATCATTTATATATAAAATATTTAAAAATTATTGTTATTTCATATTAATTGTATTATTATTTATTAATAAAATTTTTGAAAGTATGGTTGATGTAAATAATAAATTAGTAAAGTATACAGTACAACTATATAATATACCAATATAGACTATTTTATAATTTTTAAAAATTTTAGATACTATTTTATAAATTTTAAAAAAATTTAGAAACGATATCTGATAATAACCGATACGGTATTCGTAACATTGGAAAGAATACTTCTCCAGTAGATTGACTGGTTGCAGTAAACAAAGCTGAGGAAAATAAATACCTTCTCCAGTAGATTGACTATTTGCGGCTTCCAGGTACAAGGTACATATGGCTGATGGGGTGCTCAAGACGAGAAAATTAAGCAGTGGTGGATGTCCCGTTTCTTTTCAATTGAGCTTCTATCTCTTAATGTCTGCTCTTTTTTAACCTGCACTCTTATATCAAGACAATGCATTCAACATTTCACTTGCATGGGCGTTTGGACTTGAGCTTACCCTGTTTCCACCAGATCACTATACCCAAACTTTCCTGTTCACCTCCGCCTCTTGCTAACTGCCCACGTCTCTCTGTCCTCGCTTTTCTCTGTCTCCAGTTATTGAGTAGCTGTGTGTTACAGGCTAACATCTATCTGTAGCTTAACATGCACAGTTCTGAGCAAGGTCCAATCTTGTCCTCTGTAGTATAGATAGCTCTCTCTCGGCGTGTATTAAGCCTATATTCCTTAATGATACATAGGGGTTTCTATTTTCTAAGTCTATATGCGTTAAGTCTATTTTCTACAGTGAGAGAATCCTGGACGTTGATACGATCATATTCATATGGTTAGTATATTGACATGAAAACACCTTTAGGTCTTATATTATACAGTGTCTCAGAATCTAGAATCGGATCAGCCACTGGTACCGCAGTGATAGAGCTACAGCAGAAGTCCCATCAAGCTGGCATTTGTGTCCTTTTTTATTTTATGATTTTTTGTTTTACCATATAGAATTTTAATTGTTTTGAATTACTTACACTAATTAATTGAATAACCTTGGTTACTAGTGAAATGTGGTTACAAATTACAATAGTGTTATAGCCCAACCAATAAACATTGTAGTTGATCGAACCTAAACAGGCATGAATCGATGTTAGACATTGTCTTGTGATTTGGTAGACCATCGTCATATTGATCTATGATTGTAGTTAGGGTACATTGAGAAATATAGTTCACAGGGTAGTTGATTTTGCAAGCATTCTTGTTCTTCACCCCGGTGGGTAATAATGGTGTCCAGTTTAAAGGTGAAAAAGAGACGACAGAGACAGCGGTCATTGCTAGCCAGGCCACGGCTGATGATTCAAGCTCTCTTTTCCTTAAGCATGGCATGTTTAATACATGTAGTAAAATTAGGCAGTATGTATAATCTATTTTCCGAATAAACTAGTAATTCTGTAGTCAAATTCGAAAAAGGGATAGCTTTGGAGTCGCCTTCTGCTCATACATAATGATAGCTCAGAAAAAAAAAATCTGCATGAGAAGTCTATGGCTCTCTCACGCTTTCATCGCCTTTTCACCCTCCTCTCCTCTTATACCCCTCACTGCACACTCACTTCCACACACACAACTCACGTCTTCCACTCTTATGCTCCTCCACTACTTGGACTTGGAGAAGCACTCAACAAACTGAACTTCAAGAACAAACAAAATGCTTCTTTTCTTGTTCATTCTTCTCTTACCATCACCCTCCCTTTGCCTCAACCAAGAAGCCCTCTACCTATACAAACTCAAACTCTCCCTCTCCGACCCCGACTCTTCCCTTTCCTCCTGGTCCGACCCCCATGACTCTCCCTGCTCTTGGTCCGGGATACATTGCGACCCCATTTCCGGCTCCGTCATCTCTGTCGATCTCTCCGAATCCAATCTCTCCGGCCCTTTTCCCACCATCCTCTGCAACCTCCCCAACCTCACCTTCATTTCCTTCTTCGACAACTTCATCAACTCCACCCTCCCTTCCGCCATCTCTGCCTGCCGGAGCCTCCAACACCTCGATCTTTCCCAGAACCTGCTCACCGGAACCCTCCCCGACACCCTCCCAGACATCCCCAACCTCAAGTATCTCGACCTCACCGGAAACAACTTCTCAGGAGACATTCCCGCATCATTTGGTCGATTCCAGAAGCTCGAGGTTCTCTCCCTTGTGTCTAATCTCTTTGACGGTGTTTTACCGCCGTTTTTGGGCAACATTTCAAGTCTGAAAATGCTTAACCTTTCTTATAACCCGTTTTCTCCGGGTCGGATCCCCCCGGAATTCGGTAACTTAACGAACTTGGAAATATTATGGCTGAGTCAATGCAACTTACTTGGTGAAATACCCGACTCGCTGGGTAGACTTAAGAAACTCACCGACTTGGACCTTGCTGTTAACAACTTGAAGGGTACGATCCCGAGTTCGCTTACTGAGTTGACCAATGTGGTCCAGATGGAGCTCTTTAACAACTCGTTGACCGGAGAGCTGCCCGTTGGGATTGGGAACTTGAGTGCCTTGAGACTTATAGACGTGTCCATGAATAGGCTGAGTGGTTTGATCCCCAACGAGTTGTGCCAGTTGCCTTTGGAAAGTTTGAATCTTTACGAGAATCGTTTTGAAGGGAACTTACCAGCGAGCATTGCTAACTCGCACGGTCTGTTTGAGCTCAGGATGTTTAGGAACGGGCTCACAGGCGAGTTACCACAGAATCTCGGGAAAAACTCTCCGCTGAGATGGATAGACGTTTCTAACAATCAGTTTACTGGGGAAATTCCGGCGGGTTTGTGCGAAAAAGGTGAGCTTGAGGAGTTATTATTGCTTCATAATTCGTTTTCGGGTCAAATACCGGAGAGTTTAGGAGCTTGTCGGAGCTTGACCCGGGTACGCTTGGGTTACAACAAGTTATCGGGTGAAGTGCCGGTTGGTTTCTGGGGTCTGCCGCATGTTTACCTTCTCGAGCTTGCTAACAATTCTTTGACGGGTCAAATTGCTAAGACTATTGCGAGTGCAGCAAATTTGTCCATATTGGTTGTACATAGAAACAGGCTTAATGGAAGCATACCGGAAGAGATTGGGTTTGTCGAAAATCTTCTGGAGTTTTCAGGGGGTGAAAATATGTTGAGTGGACCATTGCCTAGAAGTATGGTGAATCTGAGACAGCTTGGAAGTTTAGATCTTCATGGTAATTCACTTTCAGGGGATCTACCGGATGGGATTGTCTCGTTGAAGAAAATGAATGAGCTTAATTTGGCTAGCAACGAGTTTTCTGGGAAGATTCCTGAGGGAATTGGCAGGATGTCTGTTCTTAATTATCTTGACTTGTCAAGCAATGGTTTCTCAGGAGAAATTCCTACGAGCTTGCAGGACTTGAAGTTGAATCAGCTGAATTTGTCAAATAATAAGCTATCTGGAGAAATTCCGGCTCTTTATGCTAAGGAGATGTTCAAAACTAGTTTCTTGGGGAATCCTGGTTTGTGCGGAGATATAGAAGGCTTGTGCGACGGGAAAGATGATAGAAGACGGAAAGGTTGTGCTTGGTTGCTGAGATTTACTTTTGTGCTTTCCGGATTGGTGTTAACTGTTGGTGTTGTGTGGTTCTACTTCAAGTACAGAAAGTTCAGGGACGCTAGAGCGATAGATAAATCTAAATGGACGTTGATGTCTTTCCATAAACTGGGTTTTAGTGAAAATGAGATACTAGATAATCTTGATGAAGATAACGTAATAGGAAGTGGCTCGGCAGGGAAAGTTTACAAGGTTGTGCTCAGCAATGGAGAGGCAGTTGCAGTGAAAAGACTCTGGGGAGGAGCCAAAAAGGAGAATGATACGTGCGACATTGAGAAAGGTCATGTTCAGGATGATGGGTTCGAGGCAGAGGTTGCCACTCTGGGTAAGATTAGGCACAAGAACATTGTTAGGCTATGGTGTTGCTGCACAACCAAAGACTGCAAGCTCTTGGTATACGAATATATGCCTAACGGTAGTTTAGGTGATCTGTTGCACAGTAGTAAGGGAGGGTTGCTAGATTGGCCAACAAGGTACAAGATCATTAAAGATGCTGCGGAGGGACTTTCATACTTGCATCACGATTGTGTTCCTGCAATTGTCCATAGAGACGTCAAGGCCAGCAACATCTTATTGGATGCGGATTTTGGAGCAAGAATTGCTGATTTCGGCGTAGCCAAGGTTGTTGATTCTCTGGGAAAGCCAAAATCCATGTCTGTGATTGCAGGGTCTTGTGGTTATATTGCTCCAGGTTAGTGACCAACTTTCTTCACTGGCTCTGAGCTCTTGCTTCTCAAACTTATTTTCTACTTGTTATCCATAAAATTCGAACATCAATCTTTCTTTACAGGAATCAATTGATAATTCATATATTCTTTTTAATCTTGCAAATCTTTTGTTATATATGACGATGAATGTGGAATAACTCGTTTGCTTTTGTACACATTTGTAGAGTATGCATACACACTGCGAGTGAATGAGAAGAGTGACATTTACAGCTTTGGTGTAGTTATTTTAGAACTGGTAACAGGGAGGCGGCCAGTTGACCCCGAATTTGGCGAAAAGGACCTGGTCAGGTGGGTGTGCACCACATTTGATCAAAAAGGATCGGACCATGTTCTTGACCCAAAATTCGATTCTTGTTTCAAGGAAGAGATATGCAAGGTCCTCAATATTGGTCTCCTCTGCACCAATCCTCTCCCAATCAATCGACCCTCCATGAGAAGGATTGTAAAAATGTTGCAAGAAGTTAGTGCTGAGTGCCAGGTTATGACTGTTAAAAAGGACGGAAAGTTGACACCCTACTACTACGAGGACTCCTCCGAACTAGGAACTGTAGCTTGATAATCGCATGTCAAGTAAGGTTTTCCTGCAAAGGAGTGCAGGCCAATTTTCGTGCTTTTAAGCTTGCTCTTTGTCATGTATTTGCAAAATTTATTTATACACAGGAAAGTGAATAGTTGTTCAACTTTAAGGCACAAGTCGAAACAAAAAAGAAAGAATTGGAGAAGAGCTTTTGAGTTATAAGAGCTGTTTTCATACAATGTAAAGTGGTTTATATTAAGTCTGGAGAAGTCCTTGTCTATGGTTTGATAGTCTTTAATTGCAAGTAGGAGGCCATTGCTAAAATACTAGAGAATTTAAAGCTACTAACTGAGGCCTCTTTTAAACCCGAACCTGCCTCCAACCTGGAATTGCTGGCCACAAAGATATTTAGGCAAAAGGTTGGGTCTTGATCGAGTTTCAATGTGATTTTGGTTTTAGTAAAAACATTCTAATTTTGAACTCGGGGAACTTGATTTGAATACAAATTTTTATTTGAAATTCAGTAGATTTGGGCTTTTTGGACCATGGCTTGAGCCTGTAAAAATCAGGAACATGTGCCTAAGTTCTGCTTGACACAAAGTCTATTATGACCTAACTTATCATTACAAGCTAGCTTTCAATTTAGGGTTTCAGTGAATTTGTTACTCTATCCTTATAATGATCAACAAACTTATTTTCAGGAAAAAAAAAATGATGAATCTTTGATAATTTTAAGGGCCATATTCCAAAACCATAAATTGCTCATATTATAAATTCAATTAATAGCTTTTAAACTAACAAGTCAAAGAAAGAAAAGTATTATAATAATAAAACTTATAGAATTCCTTGAGCTTTGTAAATGTCCATTCTAATGAGATATTTTCATTTTAGCACAAAAACTAACAAAAAGATTATTATGCATAGGGTTAACAACATATTGGATTTGACTTAAAACTTTTATTCACTCTAGGCCAAACTCAAGCCTGATCAAACTTAGATCATACAACTTAAGTTTGAACTCGATCAATTTTTAGGGTGGTTTAAAACTTGATTAAACCAAAAATAATTTGATTTAAACCCAAACTTGAAGCCTAGTTTGGTCTGACCATACTTGAAAAATCTAACAAAAGAAAAACTCTTACCTTTTAATATTGCCATAAATACACCTAAAAATATTGGAACTTTTAGAAGTAAAACCAAGAAGGCCAAGCTCTTCTTTAGTGTAATTTATCTAGAAAATTAGCTTTTCAAATAGTCTCAGCCACAACTAAATGTGAAATTCACAAATCTCACTTAAATTCATCAAAGAATAATAAAAAGCCATCAATAAGCAAACAATTAAAATTGACTCTTTAAGTGAACTGTAATGATGTTATTTGAAATTTAGATAGTTGCTGTATTTTTTATTAACATGGGAAAATGATTATGCCTTACGCTAATATATTTTTAAGACTTAAGTTATGCATTTTTTTAATTATAATGGGAAATTCCTTCTTCAAGTAAGTAATAGTATTTAATGAATCAAAGGCTTCGAGGACTATAAAGAGAATACCGAATACAAGGCGGAGAGAGTGAGTCAAAGGATGAACCCACCTAGTATAAAAGACTTCAAAGCTTAGAACAAGAAGACATAATGAAATCAGAAGATAGGGGCATACCCATAAACAACGTTAGACCCTGACTCTACTCTCATTCTCAAGGATGAAGGCAATTCATTCGCCTAGCTACAATCCCTACCTTTTGGTTGGACAGCTAAAGGCGCTTACAAGAGTTAAAGTTTCTGATTTTAGGTTCAAGTAGAAACCATAGGTCGACTCCATACCCTCTATTTGGAGCTTAACTTGAAGCTTGAGGCATGCACACAAACGACTAGAAACTACAATAACTGAAATAAGGGAAATGAATTTCTTTAGGGGTTTTTTATGGAGAAAGGAAGAGTCTTCTAGCAAATGGAACACCTTAAAAGCAGGATATTCGACAATATTATAAATTATGTCCAACAAATATATAATAATACTCCTTAGTTCTATTTTAATAGCCTTATTAGTAAAAATTTGTAGATCATCTTATTAATTATGTCAATAACAATAATTTAGAGTCTATAGCTTATGATTACTTAGGAGTTTCATATTTAATTTCATAGAAAAAATGTAAATCCATCTATGTCTTTAATTCTAGGTCACGATCACTAATTAGGACGTGACATATGCCACAATCATGTCTTCATTTGTTTAAGAAATAGTTAATTATAAAATATAATAAATTATCATTTGTTTGTGTAAATGATCTAATGAGGTTTAAATTACTTATTTAAGTTCTTATGTAAATTTATTTTTCTCAAGCTTAAACATGTAATGATAAGAATGTTACTCAGAGAAAAATGCTAACTTAGTAAAAAAAAAAGTTTAGATGTCATATGCTTTAAATGAAATTTTACATATTCAATTCCAACTTAATGATCATTCATATTTGCAAGTAATAAATTTCCTTGCATTGTACATATTGCAATTGATAATGAAACTAAGTTGGAAAAAAATTAATTTTGATATGAGTTTATAAATTTAATTTTGATAAATTTAATTTTTATTTTTATAGATCAATTGAGGAAAGTTTAAATACTCTTGATAATTTAATCTCTTTAGGAAGATTCAATGATCCATATTGGCTTATACTAGATTGATTCCTAGTATAAAGAACCATTCTCTTTGTTTGTATGACAATAAACATTTAAAAGGTAGGAGAATCACCAGATTAAAGAAACATTTAACTAAGATCAAAAGTGGTATTGATCCTTATGACAAAGTTAGTCATGATGTGAAATAACACATGAAAACTTAGCTTGAAGAGTATCATAATGAGAAAAAAAGAAGCTAAATACTGAAGTACGAAATTGATAATAGAAGCTCTTTTTACAGTGATTAGGATAATACTGACAATATTAAAGGTAGTAGTATTCTTACCTCACAAGAAGGAATTGATGTAACTTGTGTGACTAAGAGAAGAAAGACATATGTCTAAATTTTTTACTACAAAAACAACTCTTAGTTCTCAACCTTCAATTTATAGTGCCTTACAATCTAAAGAAGCAGATCATAATATGGACATGGAAATCCATAGATGGTGGTGTGACACATATATATCATTCAATACTACTCAGTCTTATTATTACCAGTACATGGTGGATGTTATTACTTCATATGATCTAGGATTTAAATTTTCTTTAATTGACGACTACAAAAATAATTTTCTAAGCATCACTATTTGTAAAATAAAAAAACATTTGAACGAAAGAAGAATGACCTAGGTAACTTATAGGTGTTTAATCATGTCCTATGGTTGGATAAATAGAAGACATGAGATTATTATTAATTTTTTTAGTTTATTATACTATATGAACAATGTTTGTAAAGTTCATTAATGCATTTGACCTTGTAGGAAATTTTGATACTCAATTTAAGATAATTGATGAAATTATAAATGAAGCTGAGCCTAAAATCATTATACAATTCATCATTGACAATGATGTTGTTTATAAGTAGTTGATAAAATGTTTTAAAGCAGGTATAATTATTTTTTTTAGACTCCTTGTGTTGTTGCACATTGTATTAACTTAATGTTAAAAAATACATGACATATTAGATGTTTTCCTATCATTGTTGAAACTATGTAGAAAATAAAAAAAGTGACTAATTTCTTCTATAATTGTGCATAGGTTATGAATTTAATAAGAAAAGATTTCATTAATGGTAGAAATTTGTGTCGTCCTGCCAAGTGTTTTATTCTAATAAAGATGTAAGCTGAGATAAATATTTACAAGTGATAAATAAGTTGCATCTCAGCATATCAGGTCTAATGCTAAAATGGAGGTTCCTAAAACTATATTTAAAGATCATAAATTTTGGTCTCAATTCAATTTTTCTTCTGATATTATGAGCAGGGACGGAGTCATGTTATAGGGGAGAGGGGCCCTTTCAAATATTTTTTTAAAATTACTTATATAATTAAAATTTTTAAAATTACAAATATAAGTGACCCCCTTAAAAAAATATTATATAATAATTTATTAATAATATTATATAATTGTATTATTTTTTTGCATTTAGATATTAGCCCCCGGCCCCCCTTAGAGTTGAGTCTGGCTCCGTCCCTGATTATGAGCTTTGGTGAGAGTACATCGTATGAATGATAGTGATAAGAAGGCAATAATAAGTTACGTTTTTGATTCCATAGAGAGAGTAAAGGAACAATCAAGGTCATTATGAAAAATAGGTCTTCCTTATATACACCTCATTTTGTAGTCATCAATGAAAGATGAAAAAGAAAACATCACTCTCTATTATTTACTATTGGGGCATTTTTGAATCCTAGTGTCTATCTTGGACTATATTTTATAAAGAAAGCTAAAGTTAATAGAAAAATGTTATTAACTATTACAATAATTATTTCATATAAGATGATGCATAATCTCCTTAGCTCAAAAATAAAGGCATACAAAGATGCATGCGATTATTTTGTGATGTCTAATGTAATTTTTCAAAGAGATAAACTTAACCTAGTTATATATTTCTTCACTTTTGTTACATTTTTAAAATTAATCGTTACTTTATTTTCTTTATAAGAATATTTTTGTTGTCTTGCAGTTACTTGGAGGGACTAATTTGGAAGTGGTATCTATAAATTACAAAGGTTTGTAATTCAAATTTCGAGCCAATGTGGAGAATATTTGACTTCATTCATTCTAAAATATTAAAAAAGATTAAATGATTTGGTATTTGTTTGATACAACTTTAAGTTTCAAGAAAGGTATATTATTATTATTATTAAATTGAATATAATTTATTATAATTTCTTAATAATTTAATTTTATTTGTTTACTAGGACTCTTAATAAAACAAGTAATTTTATTGATCTAATTTGCCTTGACCACATCGATCTTTTAATAGATTGATTTTTTTATAAAACAAGTTTCACAAATGAGAGTGACTTAGAAGATAATCTTGGATAAAAAAAGCATTAATATGCATTTGGTGTAAAGCATATGAATGATGGTAACAATGAGACTCCTCTAAATGATAAGGATTTTGTACCAAGCAAAAATTGAGACCAATGTGATTTGAGCAGATATGTCATTGAATGATGTTCTAATTTTTTTCATTTTTCTCTTTTCTTTTAATTTCACTAGTATTTGATTACATGATAAGTTTTATATATACAATATAAATATAAAAATTTTAATGGTAAATGTTTTGTTTCATATTTCACTTCTATTTTGATGTGTTCCTCAATCGACATGAGCTCTTGTTATAATACTTATAAATCTATATTATTCTTTTTATATAATATTTTGATGTAATTATTCTCCATTATATGATGTAAATTATAATATTTGTATTATTCTTGGTTTTATATCTATATGAGAATTAAAGCATATATTATTAATTATAGTTATTATTTATATAAGAAATATGTGAAAATTAATATTAATAAAAATAAAGAGATAGTTGTTACATCCAATTTATATTATTATGATTTTATGAGACATGATTGAAGTAAAATTAAACCTTAAATAGCATAATAGTTATAGCTATCTCGATTATTTAATTTAGGGTTTAGTCTTTTTCACTAAGTTTATTGCTATCATTTATTTGATATAGAACAATATCACACTCAGTCAACGGATTATAAGTTTTGGTTTGGATGCTAGGTTTGAACCAATTAATTTAGGAAAATTTAAGACTTATTATGACCATCCTAATATGTTTCGATCTAATTGCTTGAATTGTGACATATATTATTTTTAGGCCAACGATCAAAGTTACAATTAGATGAGATCTTTTCCTTAAATCGGGATTAGTATTCTTGAATTTCTCACTTTTATATTCAATTGAATTAATTTTATTTTTTGTTAATTTTAATTAATTAATAAATTCATCAAAAATACCCCACTTTATTTTATTATTTGAAATTAAGAAGCTAGTATTTAGTTCTCTTAGAATTTGACTTGGTTCCACCACTAGTATAAAAAGTTTGAAAAAATGGAATTAATTTTGGAGGCTTCGACAACTCGATCAAAATTTGACGCTATTTTTTAAGAGCTAATTTAGTTTCTTAGGTTCTTACGTTATTTTATAATTACTACTATCCTTTTGTCTTGTATGAATTGTGCTTCTCAGACAAGTAAATTACAATATAATCTAAAAATTTAGAAGACAAGAAAATGATCATTCACCTCTAAAAGTGAAAATTGAAATAGATCTAACAATTGGTGAAAACTCTAATTTTCAAAAAGTGGAAGATAATATGGAAAATCTTAACACTAGAACATTGAGGGAGTTACCGACATCATATTTGAATCAACAACCCTGATGTATACAATTTTAAGATGTTGAGTTAGATTTTGAATTGAAATCTGGTTTGATTCATTTACTCCCTATTTTTTATGGTCTTACAGGTGAAGATCCCTATAAACACCCATAGAAATTTCATATCGTCTGCTTTGGAATGAAGCCACAAGGGGTGACAGAAGAAAAAATTAATCTTAAAGCCTTTCCATTCTCATTGAAATATGACGTAAAGAATTGGCTATATTATCTCCCCACTGGCTTAATGACAACATGGAATGAGATGAAAAGAATGTTTCTAAAGAAGTTCTTTCCAACATCACAAGTAGCGAATATACAAAAGGAGATATGTGGGATAAGACAAATTACTGGAGAAATATTATATGAATATTGAGAAAGGCTTAAGTAGTTACGTGCCAGCTGTCTACATCATCAAATTCCTGACTAAATTTTGATTCAGTACTTTTATGAAGGACTATTGCCAATGGATCAGAGCCAAAAAGTTTTTTTTTTTGTCATAGTTTACCTAAGCTAAGTTACAACCCTTATTAAGTCCCTTTGATCTATGTATTAAGTTCATTTTCTTAGTGGTGGAGACATAATTCTTGAGCAAGCTTATGGAAATACTTCTCTATGTTTTGATTTGAGAGCTTAATGAACCTTAAACACTTTGAGTGTGTAGAGTGAAATCCTTGAGAAGGTGTCAAGTCTTGTTCATTTGATTTTGATGGAATTGATGAGAAGCTATGTCAATTATTATTTATCTTAAACCTTTAATGTGAATTAGTTTAAGATATTTCTAGATAACATGAAAAGAGATGAGAGGATTTTATAAAGTTAATTAATGTATTGAACTGATGTATGCTTGAGGACAAGCATGAGTCCAATGTGGGAGAATTTGATAATATGTTATCTTGTTATGTTATTTGGAATTATCTCTTAATAGAGTGATATCACTTTCTAAAGCACAAAGAGTTTGATATAACTTTCAAGAATATTGATGTTCTAAGATATTTCACAAGTTTTGTGTGTTGCTCGCAAATGTAGTGGTTCTTCTTTAAGTAGGCAATTTCTTCAACTAGCTGTTACTTAATCTTCGAAATCATCTCTGCTAAAATCTTTGATATTAGACGTTAAGAAGAACATTTTGTCAAGACTTCCAGAGCTGATTATTTAAATTAGTATGATCCTTTCGGATGTTAAGGAATCATTTCTAAAAAGGTAAGTTTATGAAGAAGATTGTAGCAGAAAATAAAACAATTATTTCATGATTTTATTTCCTTTTAAGAATTATATCATTGCCTATATAAGGAAATAAATTCAATTTAAATTTTTAAATATTATAAAGCTATCATTAAAATCGTTAATCATAAATCTTGAGCTAACAGACTGAATATGAGCTGGTTGAATAAAACCTTATGTAACTTTGTCCTAAACAAGAAGACAACCAATATCCAAATGTTTCGTGCATTCATGAAACACGGGATTAGTAGCGATATCAATCAACTTGATAGTCACAGTATAAAGGAATTAGTAGAGGAGGAAAAATGTGAAAAGTCCTGCAGTGGATAAGTCAACCATTGGGGCTCACAAACTGTCATAACCATGCTACAGTACTCTGCTTCAGCAAACGAACGTGAAATCATAACTTGCTTCTTAGTTTTCCAAGAGACAAGTGATGAACTTAGAAAAATATAATAACCTATAATATATTTACGAGTAGATATACAAGTAGTCCAATCAGCATCACAATAATTGGTGAGAGTAAAGCTGGAATTAGAAGGAAAAAACAAATCTTTAGCTGGACATCCTTTGAGATAACGAAGAACATGGATAGTAGCATCCCAATGAGAAGTTTATGGAGAATTCAAGAATTGACTTAATTGTTGAACGAAAAAAGAGATATCTAGTTAGGAAAGATTATGATAAAGAAGGCAGATTAACTAGCAATATTGAGCTGCATCCAAATAAGGAGAATCTGTAATAGACTAAAGTGGAGTGTTGGCAGGGAAGGGGATAGTAGCAAACTTTGTGCCTTGTAAACCAATGTCTTGCAAAATATCAAAGATATAGTTCCTTTGATTAAGATAGATGCCATCAGAGGATCGAGCTATCTCAAGACCAAGAAAGTATTTTGGAGAACCAACATCTTTATCAGTAAAGGCAGCATGTAAAAATTGCTTGACATCTTGAATGGTTGCTTCATTAGGTCCTGTGATTAACACATCGTCTACATAAATGATGAGAGCTAAGAAAGAAGCCTTATAAGTTATGACAAATAAGTAATGATCATGTTTAGATTAAAAAAAACAAATTGCTAAAGTTTAGCAAAAAATTCCAAGTTCCATTGTCTAGAACCCTATTTAAGTCCATAAAGAGACTTAACAAGCATGTAAACTTGATCTGGACCAACTTTGGTATATCCCTCAGGAGGCAACATGAATACTTCTTCGTTAAGAGAACCATGGAGAAAAGCATTGTTTATATCAATTTGATGCAAAGGCCACGAATTAGCAGAAACAATAACAAGAAATAAACATATACTAACGAGTTTAGCAAAAGGAGAAAAACTATTGGTATAATCAAGACCTTCGACTTGATTGTACCTTTTAGCTACCAATTTCGCCTTATATCGATCCACATTACTATCAGGTTTAAATTTAACTTTATAAATTGATTTAGAACTTATAGCTTTCTCGTTAGGAGGCAAAGAAGTAAGCTGCCACGTGTTATTTTGTTCTAACGCATCAATCTCTTGTTGCATGGCCTTAACCCAATTTTCAGCCAATGTAGCTTGATTTTAGCTTTGATGTTCATGAACAGTAGATATATTTTCCATAAAATCCCAGTATGAAGGAGTAAACAAGGTGGTTGAATGAATGGAAAAGAGGGAGGAGTATAGGACATACCTGAGGTAGGTAACTGAGCTGAGAAACATCCAACAGTAGAGGTGAAGTCACAGGTAGAAGCATTTACATTTGAGACAAAATCCTTTAATCTTGAAGAAGGATATTTGACTCTTGTACTTTTTCGAATATGAAAAGGAGGTAAGGAAGCTTGAGAAATATCTTAAGCAGAAATCAATATTGATGCTTCAGTTGGAATTGAAGTTATCTGCATCATATCTAAAGGTGGTATGCCAATTGGTGGTGTAGGAGCTGTGATATTATGTTCGAGTGAGTCTAAAGGAAGATTAAAAAAAAAGTCATTAGGAAGTGTCAAAGAAAGGTTAGTAGGAGGAATTACTGGAGGAGGAGTAGAGTGGTGGTGGGACATTGGTAGAATCTTGAGCATAGGGAAAAATAGATTAATGGAAGATATCACCTCTGGAAACAAATGTTTTGTGGGTAATAAGATCATACAATTTAAATGCCTTCTAACCAGTAACATAGCCAATAAAGACACATTTAAATGCTCTAGGATCAAATTTATCCTTATGGGGTAAGGTATTGGTAGCATAACAAAAACATCCAAAAGTCTTAAGAGTTTCATAACTTGGTGGCTTATTGTAGAGCAAATCATAAGAAGTTTTCTAGGACAAAAGTTGCATAGGAAGTCTATTGATTTTGTTGGTAGCCACTAAAATAGATTCTCCCCAAAAAAATTTTGGCAACTTGCTTCGAAACAACAAAGACCGAGCAATTTGTAAGAGATGTGAGTTCTTCTTTTAATTATCCCATTTTGTTGAGGGGAATATGGACATGATCGTTGAAGCATAATTCATTTGGTTTGGAAGATACAAGAACATTCTGAATTAACAAATTCACTTCCATGCTTAGTTATCTCAACTTTAACAGTAGTTTGAAATTGGTTTTCAATGAGGATGAGAAAGTTTGCAAGGGTTTTGGGAGTTTGGATCTTGTGGTTAAGTAAAAATGCCCAAGTAGCTCAACTGTAATCATCAACAATAGTCAAAAAATAATGGGCTCCATAAATGGATGAAGTTGTATACAATCCCCATAGGTCTATATGGATGATATAAAAAATACTGAATGAAGTAGTTTGGCTTTGGAAAAATGGTAATCTGTGTTATTTAGATAAAGGGCAAATGTCACATGGAGGTAAAAATGTTGAATCACCAGAAGGAATAGCATCAATATGTTTAATGACAGAGCAAGGTGCATGCCCTAATTTATTATGCCAAAGCTGGAAATCAGTTTGATGTCTCTTGTTTGTATGTTCGTAAACATACAAGCTACTTGTTGTTGTGTATGAAAACTTGTCATCTTTTTATTTGGAACCATTGAATCAATTGCATCTTGTGAGACATTGGTTTTGTCTAGAATGTAAAGGCTTCCCACAACTCGTCCAACGGATAAAACTTTCTCAGTCAGCAAGTCCTGAAATAAACAAAAAAGAAGATAAAAATGATTTTAATTCTAGACATATTCACAAGCTTATGAATTGAAAGTAAGTTAAACTTAAAGCTAGGTATACGAAGAGTAGAGGTGAGTTTAAAGGAAGAACTGATGGTTATGTCTCCTGTAAGGCCCCAAAATATACCTTAGATGCAATATTACATATCTATGAAAGTACATGTATGACATAAGTTAAAATTGTGCTATGATTTGAAAGTGAAAGGCATGTGACTTGAATTTTGGTATTGATGGACCATAGTTAGTGAATTGGAATTAATTAAAGCCACTAGATAATTAAGGTGTTTAAATATACATTTGAACTAGGAAAAATGATCAAGAGACAAGTTATGTTGGTTCATGAAAATTAGAATGATTAAGCCTATGAGTTAGTGAAATTTGTCATCGTTTATACATTGACATTTGGCATCATCCCTTGTATGATATTTAACAACATAATAAAAGGACAAGTGGCTTAATTAAAGTGTTACAAATGACAGCTTAAATGGTGAGCCAATGGACATAATGCTATGGTGTTAAGTGTCATGTGGTGGTAATAACACCTTGCACTAATAAGTGCTGAATCACCTAAGCCATTTGGTGATTCTGCAGCACTCTCTCCACTCTTGCATTTTCTCCATTGAAAACCACTCTATTCCCCTCAACTCCTGGAATTTTGCTGAAGTTTGAATCATCAACATTTGGAAGCTTTGTAAGGTATTTTATCATGAATATGGTCTTGTAATTTTATGTCTTATTATCTTGTTGGTGCTGAAAGTTGCACCTTCATCTTAGATAAGAGCTGATTGCTAGGAAATGTTGGTGTAGCCAGATCTTTGAAGTGATTTGCAGTTGTTCTTTGAAGTTTGAAGAGGTAAGGGAATACTAAACTTGGTATCTTGTTAGAAAATGTATTGTTTGATGTTTGAAGTAGAAAAAATGTGTACTGAATTAATGAAGAATTGAGGTTATAAACTTGATACATGCTAGATACTTATTAAAAGGAGTGGGCCTACTGAACAGACATTGGTATTATAGTATATCTTCACCTATAGACCTCAAAATGGGATGATTTTAAATTAAGATTAAACTAGATACATATATATATACAACTTTTATGAAGGAATCAAATTTGATTTCTGTCACTAAGGGTTTCGAAATTTGGCTTGAAGTTGAGTTCTAGTTGTTGTTTAAGGTTAAGAACAGTCTATAGTATTTTGGGTATAACTCTTTGAACAATGAACCAAATTGCATTAATTTTATTTCGTTTTAAACTTAGTACATAGAAGCACATTTGTTTAGAAGAACATGTTATCTAAAAATGTCAGTTTCTAGGTCAGAATGGCTATACAAAACCGATCTAAAAACTTATCCTGTGAAAACAACTGTGTAACATCCCGTTACTGTAATAAAGGGTATTCTGGTAATATTGGGTCAGACTGATAGGTTTCATTGCATTCACTGACTGAGCATGTTACTGGCCTCTGATTATAGAGGAAC